>JAPPVO010002340.1:0-31350 GCA_030407325.1 Camellia japonica
GCGGTGAGTTCCTAGAGACCAACTGGGACGGTGAAAGCTAGAGTTTGAACGGCTCATGCCTAGAACGCAAAGGTTCGGGATTTTTCGAGACTAAAGTCTGGTTTAAATACCCAGGGGGTGTACCCTCGGCTTGAAATCTGTATGGAAGCCCATAGGTTGAGGCGGCGTGTTTACGCCTCAATTCTGGATACTAAACCAACCAGTATATCGCCCTGTTGGTAAGATAGGGAAAGCTGCAATCATAGTCGTTGCATCATAGTGCATTGTCATGCATCATTTGTAAATACTGCATATGTCATGCATTTCAAAAAACAAAAAAAAAAACAAAAAAAAACATGCATGTCATGCATCATCATTGTAGTATAATGCATATGTCATGCTATCATTGTAGTATAGTGCATATGTCATGCATTTTCTGTAAATATCCATTTCCGTTGCATCGTAGTTGCATGCACCCATTGCATCACTTCCATCCATGGCTTGCGCCTTTCCAGGTTGAGCTTGGTCTGGTATGTGCCCTACTTTTCACGTCGAAGCACGTTTTTGTGTACGCGCCTATTCCTTGATGAGCTTGGTTTGAGGGTTGCGGCACATTTTCTGTGTTAGACGCGGTTCGTATGCGTACATGCCTTTCCTAGGCAAGATTCGGTTTGGCCCGCATGCCATATCCCTTGTATCCATTTCCATTGCATTATAGTGTAATTATTGCGTCCGGCATTAGGATCATTATTCCCTCCCCAGCGGGTCGTTTCCCCACTTATGTCAATCCACCCAATACTTATCCTTGTGTCCGTTGCATCACTCATAGTTCTGCATGTGTATCGCGCCTATTCCGCTGGTATGTTGGTTTGAGGTTGCGGCACCTTTTCTATGGTAGACGGTTGTTATTGTTCAACCTATTTGACATATGTGTGGTTCGAATCGCTCACGATTGAATCATGATTCAATTGCCCTACATGTAGTTTGCATGGTTTCAATTGCATTGCATATCATTTGCATTGTTTATACATAGTTTTGTATATATTGCATATCATTTTGCATTCATCATCGCATTGTCATGCATGTTGCTAACAACTTTGTACCTGTTAAGTTTGTTTTCTTTTCAGGCACGATATTGTATGTACGGCTCATTTGAGGCCGGTGCAACCGGACGAGCCGCACAGGTATTATATCCTCCGAGTGAGACGTATTGAGAATTGCATAATTCTCTTTACATCCTTTCTGCATTGTAGTGTAGTTTGGCGTATGCTAGCTTAAACTGTCGCATGTGTGCTTCATTACAGCTTTCTTTGCATGATCATAAGTTATGCTCGGCCTTTTGCATTGTCTTGCATCTTGCCCCCGCCTACGGGCGCATACCTTATCTGCGGCTTGTATGCCTGTGCCTGAACTACGCTGGTTTGATTCCTAAGGGATACGTAGGCAGCTTGCGAGTTCAACCATTTGCACTTCGTATGTTTGTCCAAGTCTTCGGCCTTGTCAAAAATGGGTCGTCTCTGGGCTTTGACATTCACTCCCGTCATTGTTATGATTTCAAGTTCTGTCAAAGAGGGGCAACTGTAGACACCCCATTTTTGACCGTCCTCAAGACCTGGACGTCACCGCTTGAACACTCGGTGATTATCCATGTTCGTGTTCGTTTGGAGTTCCCGGAGTTCTCGGCTACGCGCCTTGCCTCAGGATCCCCGAACTTGACCGTTTGTGTCTGGTTTTGCACCAAACACTTGTGCTTTGCCTTGGAGGGGCAGGGAATGCCTTGTGAGGCATCCCCACACCACCGGCAGTGGCTAGAGGCCACCGGCTGGTTGGTGTTGCCATCGGCACTATATTGTGCCGGTCGGCACTCTTTTTTGTACGGTCGGCAGTCAATTTTGCAAAATGACCATTTTGCCCTGCCGACTACTTTACAGCTGTTTTTGGAGATATTTTCAGACAGCTTTATAGCATTTGTTTCCCCTCCATACACGTGTATGGAGGGATGAGCCTCTTGGTTAGCTTAACTTGTAAGTTTAGTTGCCTATAAGAGGACCTTCCTCCTCTTGGCTCAAGGTTGGAAGGAGTTTGGATTTTTAGACATTTTAGACAGAGAAGAAGCTCTGGTTTTAGGTTAGAAATTTTGTATCTATCCCATCTCTCTTCTTCCCTCTTATTTGTACACTAGGTGTTTGTGACTTACTATTGCTCATCAACACCTAGTGTTTCACCTTCCTTTGGTTACTGAGGTTCTAAGGGCTGGTTCTTGAAGTTTTTGGTTGGATTTGAGCTCAAGGAAGCAACAACATCAACCTTTGTGAAGGTAGTCTTCAAGGGTAAGAAACTACCCCTTTTTTACCCCATTTTTGCACTCCATTTTTACATAGCTTAGAATTGTTTTTGTGCTTGGTGATCAACACATAAAAGTTCTGTTTTTTGGTCCTCTTTATTGTTGGTTAAGAGTGTTTTGTGCTTTGGGAGGGTTTGACCACCCTTAGGCCTTTAAAAGACCTCATTTTGTGCTATTTTGTGAGAGCTCCGGGATTTTGGTGTTGAGGTCTCTTCACCACTGAAATCTTGAGGGATTTCAGTGGTGAAGATGATGCTTTGAAGTCCCAAGAAGGAGAGGGCCACCCCCTCTCCTTGATGTCCTTGAAAAGGGCAAGTTTTGGCCTCTTAGGAGCCTTATGTTCAAGTGGTGTTGAGCATGCCATGGCTGTATTTTATGCTTATATTGCCATGTTATAACTTTGTGCTAAGTTGGTTTTAGTACTCCTTTCATGTTTTTGCATACATGCCATGTAATGCCACTTTGATGCCTTAATATGCTTTAGGATGTAAGCCCTTGTTCAAGCATGATTTAGGCCTAGCTTTGTGAAGCTTTTGTGTTTGTTTTGCCATGATTAAGCTCTGTTTTTGGTTGTTTTGGTCGACCATCACTTGCTTAGTATAGCTCCTTTGTATTTTGGCTTGTTGGCCTCAAGTATGTGAATGTGTAGCATGCGTTGCTTGCATTATTTTGATGGTTTGGGACCACCCTACATGCTATTTCAGTCCCTTAGACATGCTTGTTTGATTGCCTTGCATGCTTCTTTGAAGCCTTGAAAGCATGTGTTGTATGCTCCATGTTTTGACCATTATGCATGCCTTTAAATTTAAGCCACTTAGAGGCCATCTATGTGTCTTTTGGACTTAGTTTTATGTGTTAAAACTCTGTTTTGGTCGCCTAATGCATGCCATGAATGGTTGTGTTAAGTGTAGTCCATTACCTCTTTGGCGAGCCTTGAATGCTTGGGCCATTATAGCATGATTAGTTCGCTTTGTTGCTTGTTTGGCACCATGTTTTACATGATTTTCAGAGTTTATGATGTATGCTAAGTGTCCATGATATCCCCTTCCAAGTGTGCTTGAAGGTTGCTTGCTTAGTGCCTAAGTGTTAAGTCTTAACATATGCATGTGTGTGTGTGTAGACTTTCTTTTTGGGCATTATTGGCCACTGATTTTAGGCCTATTTAGAGTTGCCTAAGTCGTGTTTAAGTCCACCCCATTGTTTGGGTTTGCATGCTTGTCTTGTATGTGTGTTTGCATATTAACATCCTTACATTACATTGTCCATATTGCATGCTAGCTAACATGTTTAGGATGCATTACATCCATGCACATGCTTGGCCTCTTGAGATGAGCATGATAGAAGTTTGGCCTCCTTTTATGTTTGTTTGTTTTGCATGCATTTGAAATTAAAGTTGCATACTTGGTTCCTTGGGCCATCATGCATGGAAATGCGTGATTGGTGGCCCGAGAATCGAGGCACATGCTCCTTTGAGTCATTAACATGATAAGGAGTGTGTTTGGTGCATAAATTGCTTGAATTGCATTGTCATGCAAGTTGTTGCCCTCTGCTGCTGTGAGTTGCAGGTTCTGCAGACATTCAGTGCCGGCCGGCAGTTTTAGTGCCGACCGGCAGTATATTGATGGCCGATGGATGAATTCAGTGCCAGTGGCCACATGCTTCAGCCGGTGGTGTTTCCCCTCAGCCGTGGTGATCCCCATGATTCAAGGGAGCAGTCCTGAGACTTTGGCAGTCTTCAGAGGAGGAAAGCAGGGAAAACAGAGGCAGACTTTGCATGGTAGCGCGATTCTGAGCAAGTCCCGAACACGCGCCGCATTCGGCCCTCTCCCCGAGGGGTTTATTGCTTTAATTAGATTAATTAATCTGCTTAATTAATTTAATGGGTTTGTAATTTAATTAGCTTGCATAGTTAATTAATTTGTATTATTATTTTGGTCCCTCCGAGCGAGGGCGAATCTGTAATAAGTGTGGGTGAGTGGTTTGTATGTCTTCCAACCCCCACTTCTTTCTTCCCTTTTATTTACCTGCTTATGATGGTAGATTAGGGCACGTTTATTTTAGCATACCTTATGCAATGCATGCGTGCATCCATGCATTTGTTTACATGCATCGGGCTCGGTACATCATACAAACTGCATCGTACTTTCAATTCCAAATTGAATACGTGCATCGAATGATTGCATCTCACATGCCACTTTAGGGTTAGCCGAGCCTATCCTAATCACATGCTGTATGTGTTGCATTAGTCACTCTAACATGAACTAGAGCATGCATGTTTGCTAACTAGTTTCTTATTTTTGGCACGGAGTACGATGTAAGTATTTATGCTTTAGCATATCGCATGCGTGTGGATGTTAACATAACAGTATGCTTACCATGCGGCTAAGTGCTTATATGAGATAAACTGTTTGAATGCCTGCGGGTGGAGGTTGGATTGCTTGAGTTGGGAAAACTCGTTGAAATCCGTGTTTTAGCCTACTTGCGAGTAGCAAATTTCAAAACGTTTTTTCAAAACAAACGGATATGCAATGTTTGTTTCCAAATTAGACAATCTGGTCTATACTTGTTTGCTGTGCGCATAATATAGTAATTCTAGGCTAATAATTGGGATAAGAACGCATAATGTTTTCAAAATCGGATATCACGGTTAGTAGAGGCCGGTCTTCGGACCGGGCGAAAGGGGGTGCTCACAGCTGACCTTCCCCGATCGTACCCAAGCTCCCGAGCCAAGACATTTGGTGATGACGGACACGTGGCCTTCGGCACCGAGTCAGGGTTTCCTAAATTCCCCCATTAAAAAATATTTAGGTGGCGACTCTGTAATCTGGCAAAGCAGTCCATGTTTGGCACTACTTTTCAAAAAATCTATTTTTCTTCAAAACGATTTGCTAGAGTTGGACTCTTTGGTTCAGATTTAGAACCGCAACACAAACAAAGGAGAGTCCGAGCTGTAGCGAGGTCCCACGCGGGCGTTGTTACAGGGAGCTGGGAGAACCATAAGCTTGAACTGGTGGTACTGAAACCTCTGAGGAGAAAGGGGTTTAGTGAAAATATCAGCTAGTTGATCAAAGGTGGAAATGTGAAGAATGGTGAGCTGCTTAGTAGCGACTCTCTCTCAAACATAATGGTAATCAACCTCTATATGCTTTGTACGAGCATGGAAAACAGGATTAGATGAAAGTGAGATAGCAGATATATTATCACACCAAAGAGTGGGAGAAGGGACTGTGATGTGAAGATCAGATAAGAGCATAGTAAGCCAACTAAGCTCTGCTGCTGTTTGGGCCAAAGCACGATATTCTGCCTCAGTAGAAGAACGGGCTACAGTTGGTTGCTTTTTAGCAGACCAAGAGATCAAATTCGATCCAAGAAAAACACAATAGCCAGTTGTAGATCTTCGGTCATAAGAGTTGCCAGCCCAATCAGAATCGGAGTAAGCCTGAAGAATAAGAGGACCAGGACTAAAATGTAGCCCAAGATGGAGAGTACCTTTAAGATATCTGAGAAGACGTTTAACATGAGCAAAATGGCTAACAAGAGGAAGATGCATAAATTGACAAGCATAGTTCACAGCGAATGAAAGATCAGGACGAGTTATAGTTAAGTATTGAAGAGCACCCACAATGCTGCGGTAAAGAGTAGGATTAGAAAATGGAATATCAGTTGAAGAATCAGTTTGTTTAAGGGCCATAGGAGAGGAATATGATTTACAGTCAGTCATGCCAGCTTTGGCAAGAATCTCAGTGGCATATTTGTGCTGAGAGAGAAAGTAGCCACGAGAGGAAGAAGTGACTGAAATCCCAAGAAAATAATTGATAGACCCAAGCTCTTTCATGGCAAAGGTAGAATGCATTTAATGAACAAGCTGATCAATTTCAGAAGAATTACTGCCAGTTAGAAGTATATCATCAACATAGATAAGTAAAATGAGAATAGAAGAAGATGTTTGCTTAACAAAAAGAGAGGAATCACAGTGACTAGATAGAAAGCCTTGAGATTGAAGGAATGTGGAAAAAGTGGAATACCAAGCCCTTGGGGCTTGTTTCAAACCATAAAGAGATTTGTGCAGTTTACAAACAAAATGAGGAGAAGAGACATCAATGAAGCCTTGAGGCTGGTGCATATAGACTTCTTCCTCAAGAACACCATGGAGAAAAGCATTGGATATGTCAAGCTGCTTGATAGGCCATTGAAAATGAAGTGCCAAGGTTAAAAGAACCCGAACAGTTGGTTGTTTGGCCACAGGACTAAATGTCTCATGAAAATCAATCCCCTCTGTTTGAAGAAAACCCTTAGCAACCAAACGAGCCTTATATCTTGCAATGGTACCATCTGAATTTTTCTTAATTCTGTACACCCATTTGGAACCAATAGCAAATTTACCAGGAGGTAATGGTACAAGAGACCAGGTGGCCTGTTTTTGTAAGGCTTGAAATTCATCCAACATTGCAGCTTGCCATTTAGAAGATTGAGCTGCCTCTTTGTAAGTGGATGGTTCACTAACCTCAGTAGAAGCATAAGTAGAGGCTAAGAAACAAGTTGACACAGCTTTGGTCTTAGATCTGGTAAGCATTGAATGATGATTCAGAGAAGGTAAACTGAGAGGCAAGTCTATAGAAATAGAGGAAATAGGAATAGATGTTGCAGTAGGTGCTATTGGGGCAGCAGCAGTAGGTGCTATTGGTGCAGCAGCAGGAGATGCTAATGGTGCAGCAGCAGTAGAAGCTAATGGGGCAGCAGAACTAGAGAGTGGTAAGGCTGCAGCAGAAGGAGTTGTTTTTGCTGGAAAAACAGAACTAGGAGCTGTAGGACCTGCAGATGCAGGTGTGACAAAAAGAGGAACAGAACCAGCTGCAGAAACTGGACCAGAAGAGACAGGAGAAACAGTAATAGAGGAAGGAGCTAAGGACATAGAGTGAGAGGTAGGATTATCTGGAGGCCAGAAGAAAGTATGTAACTGAGGTAAAGTAGGAGCAGGAATAGAAGCACTGAAAGAAGGATCTTGAAATGGAAAAGTAGTTTCATCAAAAAGAACATGTCTGGAAATATACATCTTACCACTGGACAAATCAAGACACCTATAACCCTTTGTGGAAGGTTGATAACCAAGAAACACACAAGGAATGGATCTTGGCTGAAGTTTATGTGTAGTATAGGGTCGAAGCCAAGGATAACATGTACAGCCAAAGACTTTTAAAAAATTATAATCAGGAGCATGCTTAAACAGTACTTCAAAAGGAGTTAAATTGTTCAGCTTCGAAGTAGGATGCCTGTTAATCAGAAACACAGAAGCAGCAAGAGCATCAAACCAAAATTTGATAGGAAGAGAAGATTGATGCATGAGAGTGATAGTAGTTTCAATCAAGTGTCTATGCTTCCTCTCAGCCACTCCATTCTGAGCAGGAGTATGTGGACAAGTGAGTTGATGTTCAATACCTTTGGTGATAAGAAAATTCTGAAATTTAGAAGCCAAATATTCTCCCCCATTATCACTTCTTAGAATTTTAAGTTTGGTGTGAAATTGTGTTTCCACAAAGGTCTTAAAATCAACAAACTTGGAAACAACTTCACTCTTGTAAGACAAAGGAAATAACCACGTAAATTTGCTAAAGTCATCAATGAAAAGAACATAGTATTTATAGTTTGAAACAGAAGCAGCAAATGGTCCCCATACATCAGAATGGATAAGAGCTAAAGGTTGATTTACAGATGAATTTGAAAGACTAAATGGCAACCTATGACTCTTAGACACACAACAATGTGTGCACAATTTATTTGAAGCAACAGTAGTACCCACAGTAGGTAAATGATGCTTAGAAACAAGAAAATTCAACTTCTTGGATGAAGGATGTCCTAGTCTAGAATGCCAAAGAGAGTCATGATGAGCAGGAGCAGCAGTGGAACAATGAAGACAAACAGGTTGAGAAGACAATGAAGAGGTTGAAGCTGGTAGATGGTAAAGACCATGAGAAAAGCCTCCTTTATACAGAACCTTCTTGGTAAGCTTGTCCTATATAACAAAGGAGTCAACATCAAAAGTAATGGTGCACTTGTTGTTAGCAATTAATTGGTGAACTGATAGAAGATTGGAAGAAAGTGATGGAACATGGAACAAATTGTTAAGTGTGAAAGGTATAGTGGGAGTAGGAAGAATGCCATTACCAGTATGATGAATAGGCAAGGTGGAACCATCTCCCACAGTGACTTGATCTGAACCAAGATAAGGTTGGTAAGTATTCAGATTGTTGAGATCATTTGTAAAATGATTTGAAGTAGCAGAATCTAAAAACCAAGTAGAACTTTCTGCTGCATGAGTAGGAGAATCAGGAACAACATTGTTGGATGGGGAGGCAACATAAGCCCTGGGATGAGTTTTAGATGCTTGAAGTGTTATATCAAGTCTATGCCAACATTCCAAAGCTGAATGATTAGGCTTTCCACAAATTGGACAGACCAAAGAGCCAACAGAGGACTGATGTGGAAATTGAAACTGAGGAGATGTTCTACCTCCACCTTTGTTATGTGAAAATCTGTTGCCATTATTTCGACCTCTACATGAGCCATAACCTCGATATCCTCCTCTCTGAGATCCTCTGAAACCTCTATAATTCCCTCGAGTAGCAACATAAGCAAAAGGAAGATCAGATGCATGAGTGTGCTTGAGAGAGGTGTCAATATGAATAGATTCTGAACACAGTAGAGCAGATAAAGCAGCAATGGAAATAGGATCAGATCTTGTTCGAATAGTTGTCTTGAAAGCATTATATTCATCAGGTAAACCGTTTAAGGTGATTAAAACTAAATCTTCATCTTCAATCGGTGAACCAGCCAAACTCAACTGATCAGAAACAGTCTTGATTTGATTCAAGTAGTCTTCCATAGTGAGATTCTTCTTTGTCATATGATTGAGCTTGTTCTTTAGCTGATGAATATGAGATCGAGAGAGAGATGTAAATCGAGTAGCTAGTGTATTCCATACCTCTGAACTTGTCTCACAGTGCAAAACAGAAGTGAAGATAGATGGTGAAAGTGTAGCAGTAATACAACTTAACAAATGTGTATCAATGGTGATCCAATGAGTAAATGCTGGATTCGGAACAGAATTACCCTGTGCATCATTGATTGTAGATGAAGGACAGAGTATGGAACCATCAACAAAGCCTATAAGCTTTGTAGCTCTCAAGATATTCTGAAACTGACTCTTCCAAATGATATAGTTTGTAGAATCAAGTTTGATTGGAACAAAGGAGTTCAGATTGGAAATAAGAAGAGTGAGATTCGAAGGTAACATAGAGATATTTGAAGAACTTGTAACAGAGATTGAATCTGCCATTGTTACAGTAGCTTCTTGTAGATTTGTTACAGTAGCTTCTTGCAGATTTGCTGCCATTACTGTATCTTGTTGAAGATATAATACTCGGAGGAGCTCACAAGGCTCTGATACCATAAAAGGATTTAGAAAAATATCATATTCTTATTCAAATGAATAGCAAATACAACTGTATCTCCTTTTATACACAAACTATAACTACCTAACTCAATATACTAACTAACTAACTAACTATAGTTGAGTTTATATAACAGCCTAACAGATTTATTCTACCCACCACAAGTGGATTGTAACTGTCTCAATTTCATACACGTGCTCAGCTCTTGAGTGTTATCAACAGATGGCTTGTATAACCTCTTGATCTGTAGCTGAGGCTTGAACTGCTGCAATTGGTGTGACTCTGTTTTTATCGACTAATCTGTCTCTTGTGGCTTGAACTGATCTGGCCCTTTTGGCTTGAGATGATGTAGCTTATCACAGAACACTCTGGCGATACTCCGGTGAACTTCCGGCGATACTCCGGTGACTTCCCAGTGATGTTGAATATTTCGGCGAGTTTCCGATGATCGTCTGATGGAAGTCCGACTGCGGTGGAATGTAGCAGCGTTTTTAAAGTTAAAAAAAAAAAAAGATTTTTTAGTAACAATTAAAATATATAGGACTAATTGGTGCAAGTGTTTTGTTTTGGGACTAGATAGATTTTAAACTTTGTATATGGGACTTACTGGTAAGTGGCCCAAAAAAAAAAAAATGGCTAAAAAGTTAATAAGTAAAATGGCATATCCAAATCATAATCGTTTCATTTTTTCTCTTACAAAAGTAAAAAAAGCCAAAAAATCTATCACAAACAAAACTTTTTAGCCCAAATTAAAATAATTAAAAAGCCAAAAAATAAAAAAACCAACCCACATCCAAACAAAACCTAATCTACATGAAAACTGCTTTTTTAATTAAAAAAAAGAGCAGCAATATGAACTCCATTTCCTCTTGGATTCTAGCTCATTATTGCTGATCAAGAGAGCTAAGTATTATAGCAATCAATCGTTAACAAAGAGAGCACTCACATCTAATTGATCAATAATAATGCATTATTATCCATTATTATCATCAACGTAAATCTTATGGGTTTTTTATTTTCTTTTTCTTTCTTTCACCAACACAAATCTTATGATTTTTTATATTTCTTAATCAATCCTATAAATAGAGTGGTCATAGAGCCACCGTGCAGAATTTAGAGGACTCGAGAGTAATTCTAATTAGTGATTGAAGACATGGGATCATCTTGTGCTTTCTGCACTCTCTTCTCCTTGGTCCTGGTAAGGATAAGCATTCCCGTAGGGCAAAGTAGTACATATATAGAGATGGACAGAAGGGGCGGTTAGAAGCAAACAGATCTCTGGGTTTCGAAAACCGTTCTTATCATATTAGTATTAGTCAAAAATATTTTTCAATTATACAAGTCCATTCCTAAGATTAGAATCATGTGTCTGTCACTCTACGAATCCATTATGGATAGGGGTGTAAATTAGGCCTGGCCCGGCCCATGTTGGGCTACCTAGGTTCTTGCCAAAATTCGAATCGATCAACGGGTTAGAAAATTAGGCCTAGGCCCAAGCCCAGGGAGTGTTCGAGTCTTAGGCGGGTCGAGCCCCGGGTCTGGGCCTAGGCTCAAACTTGGGTCGGGCCTGGGCGGGCCTAAACAATTATTTTTTATATTTTTTTATTTAAATTTTATTATTTTCCACTAAAAATGACATTAGACCTCGGGTGGGGCGGGTTTTGAGTGAGCCTTGAACAGGTCGATGGGTTAGGCCACGGGCTGGGTTTCAAAATGATGGCTCAGGCTTAAGGTTTCGAGTTGGACTCTGGCCCGAGCCTAACTGGGTCGGGCCCACCCTAGGCTGTAGGCGAACTTTGGGTCACGGGCCAAAACTTGGCATCCCAAACTTCATAAAGATCTTATTAGGCCTTATACAATTTTGAGTGTTTATAAAAGAAATTAGCATTTTGACACCAAAAATCAAATAAGTTGCAACTCTTTGTGTGTCTCTTTATTGAGCAGCTTGTTGCTAGCAGTGTTGATGCAAGAACAGACCAAGGAGAATACTGGCAAGTCATTGTTGGAAAATTTATAAAGAGGTAGTTGTGAATTGAAATAGACTCCAATTTGAATGAAAGGGTGCAAACCTTTCATGGTGTCTCTTTATTTTAAAGGAAGGGTTATGTCCTTTCTTCATACCTTTTCTATTCAAATTGAATAAGTGCCAACAACGCCTATATAAAGGCAGCCCCATTCCAATTTTGAGGGATTCCGAAAATTCATTTTCCTTGCTTTCATTTTTCTCTCTTGCGTCCTTTATTCTTCATATTAGATTTAGAATAAATTTCAGAGAGTTATAGAACACAAGGTTCTAGTTCGCCGGACAAATTTGTTTGAAGTGCTACTACAAATTTGTGAAGATCATTGTATCCTGGGAGAGAGACGCCACATAACCGTAAGCATCGTAGCGGGACGAATCTTTCTTAAGGACAGAGTGTCACACACTCAACTTGGTCTTTGAATTATTTATTCGGTTCTACAAAATAAATACTGTAAGTTTTATTTTATTTTGTTTGAATTGTTTCATATTATTTTATTTACACAGAAGATTGTTCCAACAATCTTAAGACAGATTTTGAATTTATTCTGTTTACAGAATTTTTTTGATTGTTTCATTTTCTCTTTCTTCTTTTAAGAAAATTATTTTCTGTGGATTTACAAAATAATATTCTGGTTGGAAAAACAAATAGTGATTATATGCTATTTGACAGATAGTAGTAATATACTATCTCTTTTCTTTGACAAAGTAGTACGATACTGGTGTCATTAACAATTCATAATATATTTTTGTGGAATTTTTTCAATTAAATTTTTGGGTTTTAGAAATTATTTTCTGAGTTTTCATTACTTAAAATTCTTTTAGTATTTTAATTATTGAAGTGTTACAGAAATTAATTTTCGGTGTGGAATTAATTTGGTTGAATAAAATTTTATTTTATTTCCAAATTAATTGAAAAATAAAAGTTATTTTCTTATTTCTTTTATTTTACAGAATTTAATTTTTTCTGTGTGGAATTAATTTGGTTAAATAAAATCTTATTTTATTTCTAAATTAATTGAAAAATAAAAGTTATTTTCTTATTTCTTTTATTTTACAGAATTTAATTTCCTGTGTAGAATTAATTTGGTTGAATAAAATTTTATTTTATTACCAAATTAATTGAAAAATAAAAGTTACATTCTTGTTTCTTTTATTTTTACAGAATTTAATTCTGTGATTTTGGTTTAATTTTATGTGTAGTGTAAATTCTAATTCTAATTTTGTTTTTATAAATTAGAATTGATGGCTACTGAAACTAATGCCAAACAAGTACTACTGTGGTGGCTGCAATTGCACCGACCCCCTCTCCTGTGGTGACAGTACCAATAAATCATGGAGAGAAGCCAGAGAAGTTCTCAGGAACTGACTTTAAAAGATGGCAACAGAAAATGTTGTTCTATCTTACAACTCTGAACTTGGCTTGTTTCCTCCGTGAAGAAGCTCCTATCCTGAAAGAGGATGAAACCGACCGGCAAGTGGTTGCTGCGGTTGATGCCTGGAAACATGCCGATTTCCTTTGCCAGAATTACATCTTAAATGGACTTGACAACACATTATACAACGTCTACAGTCCAATCAAGACAGCAAAGGAACTTTGGGAATCGTTGGAGAAAAAGTACAAAACGGAAGATGCCGGCTCAAAGAAATTTGTGGTTGGCAGATTCCTGGATTTTGTAATGGTTGATTCAAAAACTCTGATTAGCCAAACTCAAGATTTCCAACTCATTTTGCATAATATTCACACAAAAGGCATGTCTCTCAGTGAATCCTTCCAAGTTGCAGCCTTAATTGAAAAATTACCAAAAGGCTAGAAGGAATTCAAGAACTACCTCAAACACAAGCGCAAAGAAATTTCTATGGAAGAATTAATTGTGCATTTGAGGATTGAGGAGGACAACCGCAATTCTGAAAAGCGGGCTGGTAAGCATGCTATGGAGTGTAAGGCAAATGTGGTGGAACATGCTTCAATAACCAAGAAACGTAAGTCTTTTGGAGAAAGTTCATCACAAGGCTCTAAAGGGGGGAGGGGGAAATAAAAAGTACAAGTTTAATGGCAAATGTTACATCTGTGACAAAGAGGGACATCGGGTGAAAGATTGCCGTAGCAAAGGCAAAAGCAAAAGAAGAACAAGCAAGAAGCCTGCTCAAGCCCATATGACCGAAGTGGACAAAATTTCCAATGGTGTAGATGACATCAATCTTTCTGCAGTTGTTTCTGAGGCAAATCTTGTCGGAAATCCTAAAGAATGGTAAGTGGACACTGGTGTTACTCGCCACATTTGTGCCGACAAAAAGATGTTCACATCTTATTCTACAGTGGACAATGGTGAACAACTCTTTATGGGCAACTCCTTAACTTCCAAAGTTGAAGGACAAGGAAAGATTGTACTTAAAATGACATCTGGAAAGGAACTCACTCTCAACAATGTACTGCATATACCGGACATTCGCAAGAATCTTGTTTCCGGATCTCTGTTGAGTAAGAATGGGTTTAGGCTAGTATTTGAGAGTGATAAATTTGTACTTACTAAGAATGGGATGTATGTAGGAAAAGGTTACATGTCTGATGGCCTTTTTAAGTTAAATGTAATGACCGTTGTACCCCAGTTATTAATATAATACATCTTCTTCTTACTTGCTTGAGTCTTCAAATTTATGGCATGGTAGACTAGGACATGTTAATTATGGATCTTTGCGTAGATTAACTAAAATAGAATGTTTACCTAAATTTGACATTGATTTAAATCATAAATGTGAAATTTGTGTTGAGGCAAAATTATCTAAAACTCCTTTTCATTCAATTCAAAAGAAGTACAGAGCCACTTGAATTAATTCATAGTGACATTTGTGATTTTAAATCAATTCAAACTAGAGGTGGGAAAAAATATTTTATCACTTTTATAGATGGCTATACTAGATATAGGTATGTTTATTTAATTCGAACCAAGGATGAAGCTTTGGAAACTTTCATTCAATATAAGAATGAAATTGAAAATCAACTTGGTAAGAAAATCAGAAAATTAGAAGTGATAGAGGTGGTGAATATGAATCACCTTTTGGTGAGTTTTGTAAAGAACATGGAATAATTCATCAAACTACTGCTCCTTACTCACCTCAGCAAAATGGAATTGCTGAAAGGAAAAATAGGACTTTAAAAGAAATGATGAATGCCATGTTAATCAGTTCTGGATTACCTCAGAACTTGTGGGGGGAAGCAATACTTTCTGCTAATTATATACTTAATAAAGTACCCCGAAAGAAAGTGAATCAAACACCTTATGAATTGTGGCATGGAAGAGTACCATCCTACAAATACTTAAAAGTGTGGGGGTGTTTGGCTAAAGTGGCTATTCCTAGTCCTAAAAAGACTAAGATAGGTCCTAAGACCATTGATTGCATTTTCATTGGTTATGCTAAGAATAGTAGTGCATATCGGTTTTTGATTCATAAATCAGAACATACCGAAATGCATGTCAATACTATTATTGAGTCTCGGAATGCATCATTCTTTGAACATGTATTTCCAAATAAGACTAGACTAGAGACTAGTAACAATAAGAGATCTCATAATGCTATTACTAGTCAGGATCAAGAACATGATCAAGAACAAAAGTTAGATCAAAATGATGAAGAGGAACCTAGGTGTAGTAAATGTGCTAGAACCTCAAAATCTTTTGGTCCAGATTTCCTAACTTTTTTGTTAGAAAATGAGCCTTTAACTTTTAAAGAGGCTATGTCCAGTCCTGAAGCTCCTTTATGGAAAGAAGCTATCAATAGTGAAGTTGAATCCATCTTGCAAAATCACACTTGGGAATTGGTGGATTTACCACCAGGTTGTAAACCTCTTGGGTACAAGTGAATTTTCAAAAGAAAATTGAAAGCAGATGGATCAATTGACAAATACAAGGCAAGACTTGTGGTCAAAGGATTTAGACAAAAAGAAGGTCTTGATTACTTTGACACATATTCACCGGTTACTAGAATAACATCCATTAGAATGCTAATTGTCATTGCAAATCTATACAATCTAGAAATTCATCAAATGGATGTGAAAACCGCTTTCTTAAATGGTGAGTTAAATGAAGAAATTTACATGGAACAACCAGAAGGTTTTTCTGTTCTAGGAAAAGAAAAGAAAGTGTGTAAATTGGTTAAATCATTATATGGTTTAAAACAAGCGCCAAAGCAATGGCATGAGAAATTTGACAAAACAATGATGTCAAATGGATTTAAAATTAATGAGTGTGACAAATGTGTTTATATTAAAAACACAGACAAAGGTTATGTCATTGTATGTCTTTATGTGGATGCTATGCTCATCATAGGTAGTAATAATGATATGATTAAAACTACTAAGAAAATGTTGAATAAACATTTTGACATGAAAGATATGGGCATTGCTGATGTAATTCTTGGTATGAAAATTACCAAAACATCAGAAGGATATGCTTTGTCACAATCTCATTACATTGAGAAAATACTTGACAAATTCAGCAAAGATGATGATCATCTTGCTAGAACACCTGTAGATGTTAATTTGTATCTTTCTAAGAATGTACAGGAAAGTATTTCTCAATTAGAGTATGCCCAAATTATTGGAAGCTTAATGTACTTGATGAACTGCACTCGCCCAGATATAGCTTATGCAGTAAATAAATTAAGTAGATATACGAGTAATCCAGGAGTAGAACACTGGAAAGCAATTATAAGGTTCTGAGATATCTCCAATTTACTCGTAACATTGGGCTTAATTATACTAGATATCCAACAGTACTTGAAGGATACTGTGATGCAAATTGGATATCGGATACTAAAGACTCGAAGTCCACCAGTGGGTATGTCTTTACTCTTGGTAGGGCGGCTGTATCTTGGAAATCTTCCAAACAGACTTGTATTGCTAGGTCTACTATGGAATCAGAATTCATAGCTTTAGACAAAGCTGGGGAAGAAGCAGAATGGCTTCGCCACTTCCTTGAAGATATTCCAATATGGGCAAAACCGGTGCCTGCTATATGCATACATTGCGATAGTCAATCAGCTATAGGTAGAGCACAGAGTCATATGTATAACGGTAAGTCACGGCACATTTGTCGTCGACATAAAACCGTGAGACAACTACTCTCTAATGGAATTATTTCCATAGAATATGTTAAGTCTAAAGACAACATAGCGGATCCACTAACCAAAGGGTTAGCAAGAGAGTTAGTTGAGAATTCATCGAGGGGAATGGGACTTAAGCCTATTAAATAAGAGTTACCGCAACGGCAACCCAACCTACTTGACTGGAGATCCCAAGATCTAGGTTCAAAGGGACAACCGAGTTGTGAATGACTCAGAAGGATCACCGGGGAGTCTAACTCCTACCCATTTCTTTGATGAAATAGTGATGTCTGCAGCGTTTTAGGTTAAGTAAAATTTTAATGATTCTTATATCTAGGCAAACCTAGTGGAGTATAGCAGGATACTCTTCATAAGAATCACCTATATGAGTGTGAACTGGGCCAGTTCTATGAGATTTGTGAAGGGCTACAAATTCTCTAGAGCACTCATGAAAGACCAGGTTGTTCAGGGCGAAAATGAACACAATAGTGAGAACTAAACTGTGTCTGAGAATATACTGTGTGAGTTCTATTGTCTTGGTTTACACAAACAGCTGAACAGTTCAAGACATCATGTTCACTGGTTAGCTAGTAAATCCGATAGTGTCTCACAAGGGAAGGTTCAAAGCCAAAAGCTACCTATCCTTTGCAGAATATTTCCAATTTTGTACTCTCTGTATTTACATCATGTTGTTGCATTTTCCTTTTCCTTTGTCAATTTCATCATGTGGGGGATTGTTGGAAAATTTATAAAGAGGTAGTTGTGAATTGAAATAGACTCCATTTGAATGAAAGGGTGCAAACCTTTCATGGTGTCTCTTTATTTTAAAGGAAGGGTTATGTCCCTTCTTCATACATTTTCTATTCAAATTGAATAAGTGCCAACAAAGCCTATATAAGGCAGCCCCATCCCAATTTTGAGGGATTCTGAAAATTCATTTTCCTTGCTTTCATTTTGCTCTCTTGCGTCCTTTATTCTTTATATTAGATTTAGAATAAATTTCAGAGAGTTATAGAACACAAGGTTCTAGTTCGCCGGACAAATTTGTTTGAAGTGCTACTACAAATTTGTGAAGATCATTGTATCCTGGGAGATAGACGCCACATAACCGTAAGACGCCGTAGCGGGGCGAATCTGTCTTAAGGACAGAGTGTGACACACTCGACTTGGTCTTTGAATTATTTATTCGGTTCTACAAAATAAATACTGTAAGTTTTATTTTTATTTTTTGAATTGTTTCATATTATTTTATTTACATAGAAGATTGTTCCAACAGTCATCATGAAAGATCAGCCCATGCTAGAAACAACTGAAGGCCTCATCATCCATCGGGGCTCGGTGTCGTCACCTCTCTCCGACAGAAAACAAACTGTCGCACGACAACAGAAGCAGTAGCAAACAACGATCAACTTGTCAATGGTTCTGCAGAGAAGAAGGCTTTTGTGAAAGACTTTGAGCAGAGACCAGATGATACTACTTATCAACATTGAAGGACAATCACAAGCTTACATAGGAACTTGGAAGTAAATTATGTGAGATATATCTATATATATGGTTGAATCTATATAATTAAGAAACAAATGTTCTATGGTTGTGTGGTGCACTGGTTTGTAGTTGTAGTTTGAAGTGAGTGATTATGTTCAATTACTCCAAATAAGAAGCTTGTTGTAATGGGGATTGAATAATAGTAGTAAAGTTGTGTGTTTTTTACTTCAATACTACAAAAAGTATTTACAAATGATTGCAAATTTTGTTAGTCCCAATAATTTTACGGACACAAAAAATTGATTATAGAAAAATACATGTAGATGTCATACATGTCAGATGGTGGGATTTTACAATGAGTTGAGCAAACTCTCAAATGATGGGTTTCTACTGCCTAACATGGTTCTAAAATGTGGCATCGAGTAACGTAACAGTATCGATCGTAGAGTATCAGTATCGATAGTATCAGCCGATACGTATCGGGAATCAGGGTTCGCGACCGTGAAAATTCTTAATCATTTTCAACACTTTCTTTCCTATCACAATGAGTATTGGCCTATTGGCGGCTTACGGTTACATCCCGTTACGTAATGGAACTGGCCAGTTCCCCGACAATTTTCGTTTACGTCGGTATATCAATGGGCATTCGTAACACGACCTTAATTTTCCGATACGTATCAGCCGGTATGCTATTTTTAGAATTATGCACCTAATGGTATGATCACATGTATTTTCTGTAATCGGTTTAATGATTGATTATCTCTCTATAAAATAACTCATAAAATCTCTCTCTATTATTAGTAAGTAATTATTATGTTTCTCAGATTACCATTTCATGTAGGTTGTGTGTTTGTTCAATTAAAAAAATACTATAGTGAAAAATATGGTATACCATTATTTGAGTGTTCCAAGGTGATCATCATCTAATCTTTATTATTAGGTGGCAAATAGACTTCCACATTGAATATATTTGTACCAAATTAAAGATCACAATGGAAGACTTAAGTAGTGTTTGCTTGTGTTTAGAATTATGATTTGAGTGTGGAGTTATATTTTAAGTTTGTGAGTTTTGGGAATTATGATTTAAAAAGAGAAAATTTGTTTGGTTATAAGTTTTGAAAAGAGTTTAAAATTGAGTGTTGAATTTTTGAAATGTTATTTGTTATGAGTTTTGAAAAGAGTTTTCAAAACTTCATTCAAAAACTTATAATTCATAACCAAACCACAACTTAAAACGCTGTTGAAATTTTATTCACAACTCATAATAGGTGCCAATTGCAATTAAAAAAAATGTTCCGGCCGAACGTTCGGGAGGATGTCTGAGGGGACGACCGAGTAGACCCAAAAATTCAAAAACTGTCTAGGAGGATTTTGGGAGGATGACTAGATAGACCAAAAATTCAAAAACTCTCTGGTTTACCAAACACGTTTTCAAAACGTGTTTTTGAAATTGATTTAGAATCATGATTTGAAAATGGTAATCAAACAGAGGGTTGATTATTAGTGTGAAATCATGGTTTGAGAATCAAACCTAACACAACCATAATTTTTTAATAGAAAGTTGGTTGGAGTTGAAAATTAGAAAATAATGGTACCATTTGGTAGAGTTTTAGAACTATGATTTGAGAATAGAGTTGTATTTTGAGTTGTGAGTTTTAGAATTATGATTTGAAAAGAGAAAAATTGTTTGGTATGAGTTTTGAATTTTTAATGTGACATATGAAATGAGAAAAGTTGTTTGATTATTCAAAACTTAAAAAATAGATAGATACGTATGTTTAGATAGCTATGTTTTGTACTAATACAGAGATGCTATGTATCTAAAAGATACTCAGAACAGTAGTGTAGATTTTGTAATTCTGTTTGCTTTGAGTTTTCAAATGAGTTTTTTTATCTTTCATATTTTGTAACTCACATTGAAATAGTCTATAAATACCAAGTCAGAGGTCTAGGAGTCCTGAAAATAAAGTTGTAAACCCAAATTTTACTTTTCCATCAAGTGCAGATATGAGAACTCCATCTGCCTTCTTCTCCTTTCCTTGTTTTTCTTGGTAAACGAACATTCCTAAACAATTTAATTTATGTACACATGTAAATCTTCTTAGCATTTATTTCCAAAGATTATACACTCGTGTATGATATATGACTCACTCTTCTTCCTTGTCAGTTTGTCAATTTCAGCGATGCGAGGAATGATCCAGCAGACTATTGGAAGAGCACGATGAAAGGCGAGCCCAGCCTAAAGCGATTGAAGAACTTGTCCATGGAGATTCATCTTCTTCTGAGACTATAAACATGGAACACTTCAACAAGGCTTCCGATACTAGGCCTAATCATATACTTCATCACAGCCACATTGTCAAGGAGGACTTGAAGCAGGGAAATGATTCAGATCAAGAAGAGATGATGATTCAATCATCTGTTAAACCTGTCAAGCCCGGGAGAGGTTCCCTGAGTATAATCAAGCGCAGAAAGATCATATATATATGAATTTTTGTATCGTTGACTAGCTTAGAATAGACACTTAGTATGCTTCATTTTAGTCTTGTTTAACTGTGTCTATAATGGTTATGTTGAAACTAGTGAGAATTGGCCAATGGAAATATTAAACTGTGTCTATAATGGTATATGTTGAAAACTAGTGAGAATTGCCAATGGAAAATATTTTTCATAGGGGCAGCCAGTGCATGAACCTCCCACCACTATAGGGTCTGGAAAGGGTCAGATAAAAGCAGTTTTGCCCCTGTATGCGAAGAGGCGGTTAAGATTGTTGCTTTTGATATTCATTGTAGTTTAAAAAATGATGTTCGTAGAGATTTAACGAAAAAATATCAAAAAAATGTTTTGAGGCAACAATATGATTTCATTGTTTTTCCCCTCTTATCTTATCCCTGTGTTTGAACATCCGCGTGTGTGTACACGTAGAGAGAAAAAAAGAGATAGGCGACAACTTTTTACAAAAATAGCAATAAATTATCAACCAAACTATTTTCTATGGATGTGAATATATATTACACTATATCAGCATTAACAAAGCAAAAGGCCAACCAGTCTATGTATACAAGAACCTGTCTGCATAAGCACCACGCTAGCTATTATAGTCTATTAGTATAAAAAAAAAAATGGCGTTTTGGAATATGGTTCTGCCTAGATATAGGAATATTCAACTCAAATGGATGACTATATAACCATTAAATTTTTGTCTACACTCGTGTGGAAAGTGAAGTACTATATCAAAACATCATTTTTAACTTACATTTAGTCCAATAATCAGATTGATATGTTGGGAAATTAATCTTCAAACCAGTCATGAGGGGATAGTTGCAGCCAAGCAACAATGTGACAAGTACACACTTACGGGTTTGATCATGCGCAAATCATATTTCCTATTTTCAGTTTTTTTTCTTTTTCGTGATCACACGCAATTCCCCTAATTGTTTTCATCTGTCTTTTTTGAAATTGTTGAGTTGGTTCTTTTAGTCTTCAAATGATAACTTACTTCGAGGCTCGACTTTTTTCTGAAAACTCATAAAGAGAAGAATATGAATAAGTCATCCTCATCTGCCAACAATTAGGGGAATTGCAGGTTCCAAATTGAGGTCTAAAACACAGCATAACATTAAGTGATGATTTCAAAAGACATCTAAAAAATATTTTCTTAAAAATTAAAAGCAAATGTTTTTATGTTTTCGTTAACATAAAAGGTTCAAAAACACCCATTACTTTTTTGTGCAAAATGTCTGGCCCTGAATGTAACGCTCCCAAATTATACACAAATACAACTCATAAGTGAAGAGTAACAAAAATAAGATACATTCATTCATCAGAGTTCGTTTACAAAGGTTAACACATGCGACATACATCACCAATGTTCATCCTAAATCTATAGCATGTATTACAATGTGGAGAGAATGAAACTAAACATAGAGCTAGATGCCCTATAGGCTTAATCTTTTCAAGTCATTGCATGGTTACACAAAAGTGAGCCTAGCTCAATGCAATTAAAGCCTTAGCTATACAAAAGAATAAAACAAAATAAAGAAGCTCTTACTTCCCAAAAGTCTCTCCAAGCTATTGCCTTGGCGGAGGCATGTCACTAGCACCTAAAAATGGTTTTCCCAAATAGGGTGAGCCAAAGCCCAGTAGGAATAATCTAACGCAATATACGAGGTTTAACAAAGATATATGTTCAATGTGCATATATAATGCCTATGACAAAACATTCACATTTTGATAATCATAGAGTACCAAGTTCATATCTTATTCCATTTTCCTTCAGTTCATTTCAACCCATGAGTCAATTTCATTATCATTCAACAATCCAACTGAGACTACAACTCAGTGGTTATCTATTCAACACATTACTACACAAACACTTCAATTTGCCATTTTATGGAAATTTCATCCTCAGGATTGGCCACATGTATACACAAAATTTCGGGACTTTCACCCTGCACTCTGGCTAACTTAATTTTCAATGGAGTCCATCCTCCATCTCCTCCCAAACAATGGAGTACATCCCCTTTCTCTCATCCCAAACATCATACATATACGATGTATTTAACATTGTCATATTCAATGACAATCAACAATAGATTAGTTTCAATTTACCTAATCCTCATGCAATTTCTGCAACAATCATAGCTATCCTCCACCGATAGCTTAACACAAATATTTCTAAAACAAATATTCAATCTCAAAGACATGTAATTTATTCAAAAATTCCAAAGGTGAGAGG
This sequence comes from Camellia japonica, assembly GCA_030407325.1. Taxonomy (NCBI): domain Eukaryota; kingdom Viridiplantae; phylum Streptophyta; class Magnoliopsida; order Ericales; family Theaceae; genus Camellia; species Camellia japonica. Next base: position 23,118 of record JAPPVO010002340.1, read on the forward strand.
TATTGTTGGAACAATCTTCTGTGTAAATAAAATAACTTGAAATAATTCAAACAAAATAAATAAATACATACCGAATTTATTTCTTTGAACCGAATAAATAATTTAAGACCAAGTCGAGTGTGTGACACTCTGTCCGTTAAGAAAGATTCGCCCGCTATGGTACTTACGGTTGAGTGGCGTCTATCTCCCAGGATACAATGATCTTCACAAATTGGTAGTAGTACTTGTAACGCCCTAAAAAAAATACCCATAATACATAATATTAACATGCGGAAATTATAAGGAAATAAAGTATCTTATTCCATTCATCAGAGTACCATGAAATAAAAACATCAAATAATGCCCTATGGGCTTCCATCTTGCCAAGCCAACACTTGGACACAATTCATGAGTTTCTAACTCAAAAACAAATAAAGCCCTAGGCTTGAAAGTTTACAAGTTGTTCAAATAAAACAAATAAAATAAAGCAAGTCTTCGAGTCAAAATCCTCACAAGCTAAGTCCTTGGAGGTAGTGAACCACCTGAACCTGAAAATGAAGTTCCCATATAGGGTGAGCCACAAAATAATATTCTGGTTGGAAAAACAAATAATATTATATGCTATTTGACAGATAGTAGTAATATACTGTCTCTTTTCTTTGACAACAACTAGTAGTACGATACTGGTGTTATTAACAATTCAGAATATATTTTTGTGAAATTTTTTCAGAAATTAATTTTTGGGTTTTAGAAATTTTTTCGTGAGTTTTCATTAATTAAAATTCTGTTTTCAGTATTTTAATTATTGGAGTGTAACAAGAGATTTAATTTCTGTGTGAAATTAATTTGGTTAAATAAAAATTTTATATTTTTCCAAATTAATTGAAAAGAAAAGTTATATTTTTTATTTCTTTTATTTTACAGAATTAATTTCTTGTGTGGAATTAATTTGGTTAAATAAATTTTATTTTATTTCCAAATTAATTGAATAAAAGTTATATTCTTATTTCTTTATTTACAGAATTTTATTTCTGTGTGGATTATTTTGGTTAAATAAAATTTTAATTTATTTCCAAATAATTAAAAAAAATAAAAAAATAAAAGTTATAGTTTATTTCTTTTAATTTCTGTGTGGAATTAATTTGTTTAAATAAAATTTTATTTTATTTTCAAATTAATTGGAAAATAAAAGTTACATTCTTGTTTCTTTTATTTTTACAGAATTAATTCTGTGAATTTGGTTTAATTTTCTGTGTAGTGTAAATTCTAATTATAATTTTGTTTTATATTTAGAATTGATGGCTACTGAAACTAATGCCCAAACAAGTAGTACTACTGTGTGGTGGCTGCGATTGCACCAACACCTCTCCCTTGATGACAGTACAATAAATCATGGAGAGAAGCCAGAGAAGTTCTCAGGAACTGACTTTTAAAAGATGGCAACAGAAAATGTTGTTCTATCTTACAACTCTGAACCTGGCTCGTTTCCTCCGTGAAGATGCTCCTATCCTGAAAGAGGATGAAACCGACCGGCAAGTGGTTGCTGCGGTTGATGCTTGGAAACATGCCGATTTCCTTTGCCGGAAACTACATCTTGAACGGACTTGACAAACACATTATACAACGTCTACAGTCCTATCAAGACAGCAAAGGAACTTTGGGAATCGTTGGGAAAAAGTACAAAACGGAAGATGCCGGCTCAAAGAAATTTGTGGTTGGCAGATTCTTGGATTTTGTAATGGTTGATTCAAAAACTGTGATCAGCAAGCTCAAGATTTCCAACTCATTCTGCATGACATTCACGCAGAAGGCATGTCTCTCAGTGAATCCTTCCAAGTTGCAGCCTTAATTGAAAAATTACCAAAAGGCTGGAAGGAATTCAAGAACTACCTCAAACACAAGCGCAAAGAAATTTCTATGGACGAATTAATTGTGCGTTTGAGGATTGAGGAGGACAACCGCAATTCTGAAAGCGGGCTGGTAAGCATCCTATGGAGTCTAAGGCAAATGTGGTGGAACATGTCAAAACCAAGAAACGAAAGTCTTCTGGAGAAAGTTCATCACAAGGCTCTAAAGGGGGAAAATAAAAAGTACAAGTTTAATGGCAAATGTTACATCTGTGACAAAGAGGGACATCGGGCCAAAGATTGCCGTAGCAAAGGCAAAAGCAAAAGAAGAACAAGCAAGAAGCCTGCTCAAGCCCATATGACCGAAGTGGACAATATTTCCAATGGTGTAGATGACATCAATCTTTCTGCAGTTGTTTCCGAGGCAAATCTTGTCGGAAATCCTAAAGAATGGTGGGTGGACACTGGTGCTACTCGCCATATTTGTGCCGACAAAAAGATGTTCACATCTTATTCTACAGTGGACAATGGTGAACAACTTTTTATGGGCAACTCCTCAACTTCCAAAGTTGAAGGACAAGGAAAGATTGTCTCAAGATGACATCTGGAAAGGAACTCACTCTCAACAATGTGCTGCATGTACCGGACATTCGCAAGAATCTTGTTTCCGGATCTTTGTTGAGTAAGAATGGGTTTAGGCTAGTATTTGAGAGTGATAAATTTGTACTTACTAAGAATGGGATGTATGTAGGAAAAGGTTACATGTCTGATGGCCTTTTCAAGTTAAATGTAATGACCGTTGTACCCTCAGTTATTAATAATAATACATCTTCTTCTTACTTGCTTGAGTCTTCAAATTTATGGCATGGTAGACTAGGACATGTTAATTATGGATCTTTGCGTAGATTAATTAATATGAAATGTTTACCTAAATTTGACATTGATTCAAATCATAAATGTGAAATTTGTGTTGAGGCAAAATTATCTAAAACTCCTTTTCATTCAATTGAAAGAAGTACGGAACCACTTGAATTAATTCATAGTGACATTTGTGATTTTAAATCAATTCAAACTAGAGGTGGGAAAAAGTATTTATCACTTTTATAGATGACTATACTAGATATAGTTATATTTATTTAATTCGAACCAAGGATGAAGCTTTGGAAACTTTCATTCAATATAAGAATGAAGTTGAAAATCAACTTGGTAAGAAAATCAAGAAACTTAGAAGTGATAGAGGTGGTGAATATGAATCACCTTTTGGTGAATTTTGTAAAGAACATGGAATAATTCATCAAACCACCGCTCCTTACTCACCTCAGCAAAATGGAATTGCTGAAAGGAAAAATAGGACTTTAAAAGAAATGATGAATGCCATGTTAATAAGTTCTGGATTACCTCAGAACTTGTGGGGGAAGCAATACTTTCTGCTAATTATATTTTAAATAAAGTACCCCGAAAGAAAGTGAATCAAACACCTTATGAATTGTGGCATGGAAGAGTACCATCCTACAAATACTTAAAAGTGTGGGGGTGTTTGGCTAAAGTGGCTATTCCTAGTCCTAAAAAGACTAAGATAGGTCCTAAAACCATTGATTGCATTTTCATTGGTTATGCCAAGAATAGTAGTGCATATCGGTTTTTGATTCATAAATCAGAACATTCCGAAATGCATGTAAATACTATTATTGAGTCTCGGAATGCATCTTTCTTTGAACATGTATTTCCAAATAAGACTGGACAAGAGACTAGTAACAATAAAAGATCTCATGATGCTATTACTAGTCAGGATCAAGAACATGATCAAGAACAAGAGTTAGATCAAAATGAGGAAGAGGAACTTAGGCGTAGTAAACGTGCTAGAACCTCAAAATCTTTTGGTCCAGATTTTCTAACATATTTGTTAGAAAATGAGCCTTTAACTTTTAAAAGGCTATGTCCAGTCCTGAAGCTCCTTTATGGAAAGAAGCTGTCAACAGTGAAGTTGAATCCATCTTGCAAAATCACACTTGGGAATTGGTGGACTGCCACCAGGTTGTAAACCTCTTGGGTACAAGTGGATTTTCAAAAGAAAATTGAAAGCGATGGATCAATTGACAAATACAAGGCAAGACTTGTGGTCAAAGGTTTTAGACAAAAAGAAGGTCTTGATTACTTTGACACATACTCACGGTTACTAGAATAACATCCATTAGAATGCTAATTGCCATTGCATCTCTATACAATCTAGAAATTCATCAAATGGATGTTAAAACCGCTTTCTTAAATGGTGAGTTAAATGAAGAAATTTACATGGAACAACCAGAAGGGTTTTCTGTTCCAGGAAAAGAAAAGAAAGTGTGTAAATTGGTTAAATCATTATATGGTTTAAAACAAGCGCCAAAGCAATGGCATGAGAAATTTGACAAGGCAATGATGTCAAATGGATTTAAAATTAATGAGTGTGACAAATGTGTTTATATTAAAAACACAGACAAAGGTTTCATTGTATGTCTTTATGTAGATGATATGCTCATCATAGGTAGTAATAATGACATGATTAAAACTACCAAGAAAATGTTGAATAAACATTTTGACATGAAGGACATGGGCATTGCTGATGTAATTCTTGGTATGAAAATTACCAAAACATCAGAAGGATATGCTTTGTCACAATCTCATTACATTGAGAAAATACTTGACAAATTCAGCAAAGATGATGATCATCTTGCTAGAACACCTGTAGATGTTAATTTGTATCTTTCTAAGAATGTACAGGAAAGTATTTCTCAATTAGAGTATGCCCAAATTATTGGAAGCTTAATGTACTTGATGAACTGCACTCGCCCAGATATAGCTTATGCAGTAAGTAAATTAAGTAGATATACGAGTAATCCGGAGTAGAACACTGGAAAGCAATTATAAGGGTTCTAAGATATCTCCGATTTACTCGTAACATTGGGCTTAATTATACTAGATATCCAGCAGTACTTGAAGGATACTGTGATGCAAATTGGATATCGGATACTAGAGACTCAAAGTCCACCAGTGGGTATGTCTTTACTCTTGGTGGGGCGGCTGTATCTTGGAAATCTTCCAAACAGACTTGCATTGCTAGGTCTACTATGGAATCAGAATTCATAGCTTTAGACAAAGCAGGGGAAGAGGCAGAATGGCTTCGCCACTTCCTTGAAGATATTCCAATATGGCCAAAACCGGTGCCTGCTATATGCATACATTGTGATAGTCAATCAGCTATGGTAGAGCACAGAGTCATATGTATAACGGTAAGTCACGACACATTCGTCGTCGACATAACACCGTAAGACAACTACTCTCTAATGGAATTATTTCCATAGAATATGTTAAGTCTAAAGACAACATAGCGGATCCACTAACCAAAGGGTTAGCAAGAGAGTTAGTTGAGAATTCATCGAGGGGAATGGGACTTAAGCCTATTAAATAAGAGTTACCACAACGGCAACCCAACCTAGTTGACTGGAGATCCCAAGATCTAGGTTCAAAAGGACAACCGAGTTGTGAATGACTCAGAAGGATCACTGGGGAGTCTAACTCCTACCCATTTCTATGATGAAATAGTGATGTCTGCAGCGTTTAGGTTAGTAAAACTTTTAATGATTCTTATATCTAGGTAAACCTAGTGGAGTATGGCAGGATACTCTTCATAAGAATCACCTATGTGAGTGTGAACTGGGCCGGTTCTATGAGATTTGTGAAGGGCTACAATTCTCTAGAGCACTCATGAAAGACCAGGTTGTTCAGGGCCAAAATGAACACAATAGTGAGAACTAAACTGTGTCTGGGATATACTGTGTGAGTTCTATTGTCTTGGTTTACACAAACGGCTGAACAGTTCAAGACATCATGTTCACTGGTTAGCTAGTAAATCCGATAGTGTCTCACAAGGGAAGGTTCAAAGCCAAAAGCTACCTATCCTTTGCAGAATATTTCCAATTTCTGTACTCTCTGTAATTAGATCATGTTGTTGCATTTTCTCTCCGTCAAATTCCATTCATGTGGGGGATTGTTGGAATTTATATAGGCATATTTTTTGCCCAATTTGGGTGGGCCCCAAACGTTTTGGGGTAGGTCCGAAGAGGTGAAGTGTTCCTTGCCGCGTGGCAAGTCACACGGTGAAGACGGTTCGTCAAAACCATTTATGAGTGAATGGGAAGTTGACGTCGTTTTCGAGTTTAACATTAATTTTTTAGACAAAGTTCTTTTGAATTTTTTCAATAAAATTATTGTGAGAATTTATTTAAATTAAAATTATTGTGGTTTCCTAAAAATAATTAAACTATGTAAATAGTTTAATAAGAATATTGTTTGAATTAATGTGTTCAATGTACCAGGGATACATTTTTCAATAAGTTTCAAAATCTGTTGAATAATTATGTTCAAAAGTGCAACGGATACTTTTTCAAAAAAGTTTGAAAAAACTCTTTCTAGCAACAGTCAGATCCTATTTCAAACTATACCTGTTCGGATTCCTAAAGCACCTGTTGAACAATTTTTCATACCTGTTCGGACGTTCAATACAGTCATGAAGTTGCCTATATATATTAATCCATTTCCAGCAGTCCGGATCATGGAAAAAATCAGTCTGATTTTGTCTTGGTTGTCCAAAATTTGCATTTTTTCATTACCTTCATATTAGTTTAGTATAAATTTCATAGAGTTAGAACACAGGTTTGGTTCGCCGAACAAATTGTTTGAGTACTATAGCGACCTCGGTCTTTTCCTTTAGATTGTTGTATCCGGACTTAAGTTCCGTGGATCCAGGCATTGTGTATGTATGTGTTGTTCTTTAATCTTTATTGATTTGAGTTGTGGGTTGAGTTGGGCAGGTTTGTTATAGGTTGGTTGGGTTGGAAACCAAGTGTTGCTGTCCAGAATTTTGGACCTTCGCTCGAGCGAGTAGTTGGTCGCTCGAGCGAGCTGTTGTTTTTGTTCTTCGCTCGAGCCAGGGTTTGGTCGCTCGAGCGAGAGTCTGCGTCTGGGCTTAGGACCTGAGAGATGTGTTTCTTGGCTCGAGCGAGCATTTCTTCGCTCGAGCGAGCGAGGTGTATGTTTTCGAGTTCGTCGCTCGAGCGAGCATTTCGTCGCTCGAGCGAGCATTTCGTCGCTCGAGCGAGCTTCAGGGTTGCAGACCTGAAGCATCGAGTTTTTGGCTCGAGCGAGTTTTCTTCGCTCGAGCATGGATTTTTGTGTCTGGTCACTCGAGCGACCATGTCTTCGCTCGAGCGAGCCTGTTCAGTTTAAATAGGCAGCAGCGGGTTTTTAATCAGTTTTCTATCTCTTTTTGTTTCTAAACCCTAGGTCCGACCACTCTCTCTCTCCCAACTCATCTTCTCTCCTAGGTTTCATCTATTAGAGTGAGTATCTAACCTAGTTCCTTCATTAAAAAGGTAGAGTGGTTCGAGGGCTTCCATTTAATCTGAACGGTTGTTGATTTGGAGCACTTTGGAGTTTGGGCTATCATCTCCGTCTTTCTTTTTGGTTCTTGCTTCGAGGTAGGGATTTCCTACTCCATTTATACGCTTTAATCCTAAGTGTTGGTATTTTGGTATGTGGGGGTAGTTTGGGATTTGGGGAGAAACCTTAGGGTTTTGGCTTAGATTATTTGTATAATTAATTTAAAGGAAAAATGTGGAATTGGGTTTAATTCATGAAGTTGGGGAAATTATGAGATTAATGATATAGTTGGGTAGTTTAAATACTTACCTATGAGAATGTTGATTTTACATTCATTGTTGTATTTATTTCTGTTTAGAAATAACTGTTTTGGCTATCGGTGGAGGATAGTCGTGATTGTTGTAGACCTTGCATGTGGCTTAGGTATAACTGGAATTAAGTCACTTATGTTGACTGTTGAATTAATACAGAACATTACTTGTATTGATTATGTGTTGTATATGGCAATTGTGTGTTTCATTGCATATGCATGTTGTTTGGAGAAGATAGGGGATGAACTCCACGGTTTAGGGGAAGATAGGGGATGTACCTCTAAACCGGATTTGTTGGGAGGAGATAGGGGATGGACTCCAGTAGCATCACTCATATGTGTGCTTATTGATAATAGCAATATTGCTATTTGTTGTTGATATGATACATCATTATAATGTGTATCAGTTGGAAGTATGGAAGTGTTGTGGTTTGAGCTTTAGTCTCATTTATTTTTGTGACATCTGGATCACTATTATAGTTGGCCAGGTTCTGAGCCATAATGATGTAATTGGAAAGTTGAATAAATATTGGAAAGTGAAAAGGTCATAGACAATATGTCATAGACAATGTAGACATTCGTGTCATGAAATTGGAAATTGATTATCTTGTGTTAACCATGTATCGAATGCTAATGCTTTAGTTAATTCTTATGCTTGGTTTAGTATTTTTCTACTGGGTTG
>JAPPVO010002341.1:0-27136 GCA_030407325.1 Camellia japonica
ATTAATAATTTGAATACGTGTATTTAATAATATAGCGATCCCGGTTTCCCTATCTTTAATTGTTGTATCCGGACTTAGGATCCGTGGAGTTGGTTGTTGTGTATATCTCGTTTACATCCTTTACTCTTTGCATTTGAGTCTTGGGTTGTGTTAGGCAGGTTTGAAACAGATTGGTTGAACTTAGAAACCAAAAGTAGTTGCCCAGAATTTAGCCTTTACGCTCGAGCAGAGCTTTTGACGCTCGAGCGGGCCTTTGTTGTTGCTTCTCCGCTCGAGCGGGGGTTTTGGCGCTCGAGCGGGAAAATCCATCTCCCAGTATTTTCCTCTGCAGTGTTCGATGCTCGAGCGAGCGTCTTAACGCTCAAGCATGAGTTTGTGTGTGACGCTCGAGCGGGGAGTTTGACGCTCGAGCGGGGACCTGGTTCTGCAAAAGTTCTAGGAGCGCGTATCCGGCGCTCGAGCGAGGGTTTTGACGCTCGAGCGTGAACCTGTGTCTGATGCTCGAGCGGGGAGTTCCACGCTCGAGCGGGGCGATTTTTATATAACTCCGGGATCCGACTTTTTGGATCACTTTTTCAACTCCATTTCTCTCTCTTACTTTTCAAAAACGCCATTGGAGAGCTTCTCTCACTAGAGCCTCAACTTCTCTCTAGGTATTGATCTAGTTAGAGTAATCTCTCACCCTTTGGCCTTTACAAAAAGTGTGTTGATCGTCGAGGGCTACATTTTGATCCGAGAACTTCGGGATTTGGAGCATCTTTATTTTCTTCATCCTCTTCGTTGGGTTTCATCTTTTGAGGTAAGGATTCCTACTCACTCTTATGGGTTTTGACCTAGATTTTGAGCTTTTGTATAAATGTTTTTTTTTTTTGGGTTTTGAAAGCTAGGGTTTCAAATGTGAAATTTTGAAAAGAGGGTTTTGTGATTTTGGCTCATAATATGTATTTTGGGTTTCAAAATGATGATTTAGTTGTTGGTGTAGACACCCCATTTTTGACCGACCTTAAGACTCAGACGTCACCGATTGAGCGCTCGGTGATGTTGCATACTGTGCTCGTTCAGAAGTCTCAGAGTCGCGGCCGTGCGCCCTGCTTCCGGACTACCGAACTCTCTTCTGTGCCTTGTCTCGGTTTGCGAACCAGGCTCGATTTTTTCTCTGTTTTCTTTCCTGAGGGGAGGGAGTGGTCCCGTAGACTATCTCTCAGTGGCCGTGGGCTACTTTTCGTGGCCGTAGGCCATTTTTCCCATTTCGGAGCCCGTTCCCGGTTTTCGGAGCCGTTAGGCCGTGTGCCTCGGTTCGGGACCGCCCAACCATCTCCGATTTCTCCGGTTTTTGGCATGCATCTCATTTACTCCCATTTAAGGGACACTGGGGGCTCAGAAACCCACTTCGCAGCCGAACACCACTTCCGGTGCCCGGCAGCCCATTTTCGGGATCCCGAACCGCGCGGTTTTGGCCCCGAGCATTCATTCTGCATCGGTGTCTGTTCATTTTTGGCAGACACCTCTGTTTGGTCCTTCCGAGGGACACTGGGGTCTCTGAGACCCACTTCGCAGCCGAACACCACTTCCGGTGCCCGGCAGCCCATTTTCGGGATCCCGAACCACGCGGTTTTGGCCCCGAGCATTCATTTTGCATCGATGTCTGTTCATTTTTGGCAGACACCTCTGTTTGGTCCTTCCGAGGGACACTGGTGTCTCTGAGACCCACTTCGCAGCCGAACACCACTTCCGGTGCCCGGCAGCCCATTTTCGGGATCCCGAACCGCGCGGTTTTGGCCCCGAGCATTCATTTTGCATCGATGTCTGTTCATTTTTGGCAGACACCTCTGTTTGGTCCTTCCGAGGGACACTGGGGTCTCTGATACCCACTTCGTGGCCGAACGCCACTTTCGGTGCTCATAGCCCATTTTTCGGGACCCCGAACTTCGCGTTTAGGCCCCGAGCTTTCATTTTGCATCGGTTTTTGTTCATTCTTGGCAGGTACCTCTATTTTGTCACACTGAGGAACACTGGGATCTCCGAGACCCACTTCGCAGCCGAACACCACTTCCGGTGCCCGGCAGCCCATTTTCGGGACCCCGCGCGGTTTTGGTCCCCGAGCTTTCGTTTTGCATTAGTTTTTGTTCAATTTTGGCAGGTACCTCTGTTTCATCATTCCGAAGAACACTGCGGTCTCAGATGCCCACTTCGTGGCCGAACAAAATCTTTTTTGTTTGCCCTCAAAATATCTAGATATTTTGCCCTCAAAATATCTAGATATTTGAGGAAAGATATTTCCACCATTTTGGCTATAAAAACCAGCAGCTTCCAGCTGGTGGGGAGGTTAGAAAAAACCCTTTGAGAGCTCCATATACACGGCTCCTCTCCCTCTCCATTTTCCAAGCTTCAAACATCCAAGTTTGCTTCCATTCCTTCATCAACTCCAAGCTCTACCTCCACCATCTCCATTTCAGCAACAAAGGGAGCTTCTTCAAGGCCTAAGGATCAGCAAATTGAGGCTACAAGGCAGCAAAAGAATTGTCTTCAAGGGTAAGCATTCAAATCCCTTTTTCTTGCATAATCTTGAGTCAAATATTTACTTTATTTCCTTTTAGTTTTTGGCTTTGACACCTACTGCTTTTGTGCTCATTTTGAGCCCCTCTACAACATTGTAGAAGGGCTCAACTTCATTTGGTGTCTCCATGATAGACCTCTTTCAATATCCCTCCTTAGGCCATTAATTTGCATGCTTTGCTAGACTCATTTGGCTCCGGATTTTGGCCTTCATCAGGCCTATAAAAAGTCTTATTTTTGTCTCCTTGTCATGTTTTGTTTAGGGTCTTAAGACATTTGGTGTATATTTTTGGTACTTCCTTTGAAATTCTTTCATTTTACCGTAAATTTGCATGCTTTGTTAGACTTGTTTAGCTACTGTTTTGAGCCTCCATCAGGCTTAGAGAGTGTCTTGTTTTGGTCTATTCTACACTTTTTGTCAAGGGTCTTAAGTGGTTTGGTCATTGCTCATGATACCTCTCTTTATAGCCCCTTTTGCATGCCATGTTTAGCATATATACATACTGATTTAGAGGTTGTCATCTCTTGCATTTGTGCATATTTTTGTTCCATCTTCAATGTTGTAGAACTGATTTTTTGGGTTTGAGCATTGTACATATCACTTGCTTTGTAATTCCCCTCTTTTACCGTATTTTTGCAAGCTTTTGTTTCCATACTTGTGAGCATTATTTGGCCTTGCTTTGTGCTAATAAAATGCTAGTTTAGGGGCTGCCTTGCCACTGTTTTGCATTCCATGTCCATATTCTGTATGTTTAATAGGGCTGTAGGCCATTTCGGGTGCATTTCATCGCATTTTGGACATCGGTTGCAATTTTATCATAATTTGGGGGCTGTTTTTGCATTATCTTATTTGCTGAATTTTGCATCTTCCTTATGCCATTTGCTACATCTCATTCGCATGTCATTTTGGTGCTTTAGAGCCTCGCCTCGGTTTGCGTGCCCGTGTGCGCGCATTTCGAGGCAGCCTCGTTTTATCTGACGGCAGCCTATGTGAGTGTGGTTGAGGCCCTCTCATGTTGGCGTAAGCCCAATTTGCATTTTCATGCTTGTATGCCATTGCCTCGGTTTGCGTGCCCGTGTGCACGCATTTCGAGGCACTTCATTTTTATCCGACGGCAGCCTATGTGAGTGTGGTTGAGGCCCTCTCATGTTGGCGTAAGCCCAATCTGCATTTTTCATGCCTGTACATCACCGCCTCGGTTTGCGTGCCCATGTGCACGCATTTCGAGGCATTTCTTTTTTATCCGACGGCAGCTTATGTGAGTGCGGCTGAGGTCCTCTCATGTTGGCGTAAGCCCAATTTGCATTCCGTATGCCATTTCATTCAATTTTGTCATCGCCTCGGTTTGCGCGCCCGTGTGCACGCATTTCGAGGCACTTCGATTTTATTCGATTTGCATTTCACATCATCGCCTCGGTTGACGTGCCTGTGGGCACGCATTTCGAGGCACTTCAGTTTTATCCGATTTACATTTCGCATCATCGCCTCGGTTGGCGTGCCTGTGGGCACGCATTTCGAGGCACTTCGGTTTTACCCGATTTCCATTTCATTATCGTCTCGGTTTACGTGCCTGTGGGCACGCATTTCGAGGCACTTCGGTTTTATCCGATTTGCATTTCACATCATCGCCTCGGTTGGCGTGCCTGTGGGCACGCATTTCGAGGCACTTCATTCTTATCCGACGGCCTCCTATGTGAGTGAGCTGAGGCTCTCCCATGTTGGTGTAAGCCCATCGTGGCATTCCGTATGCCATTTCATTCCACTTCATATCATCGCCTCGGTGTGCGTGCCTGTGGGCACACATTTCGAGGCACTTCGGTTTTATCCGATTTCTACTTCATATCATCGCCTCGGTGTGCGTGCCTGTGGGCACACATTTCGAGGCACTTCGGTTTTATCCGATTTGCATTTCATATCATCGCCTCGGTGTGCGTGCCTGTGGGCACACATTTCGAGGCACTTCGATTTTATCCGACTTTCCACTTCACATCATTGCCTCGGTTTGCGCGCCTGTGGGCACGCATTTCGAGGCACTTCGGTTTTATCCGATTTGCATTTCACATCATCGCCTCGGTTCGCGCGCCCGTGTGCACGCATTTCGAGGCACTTCGATTTTATCCGTTTTGCATTTTCATGCTATCGCCTCGGTTTGCGTGCCCGCGTGCACGCTTTTCGAGGCGTCTCATTTTCATCTCATTTTCATCAGCATTGTGCATACTAGGCTGTATCTTAGTTGCATTTTATGCATGTCATGCATATTGCATTGTGTTCGGAATAGGAGTTAGCCCGGGCACGGGAAACGAGGCACGTTTCGTACTCTGAGTGACGGAACGGGTCTCAATTCCCCAGTCGCCAACACTCCGGATAACCCATGATGGAGTTAGGTTTTCACTGTAGCATTCATCTGCATTCATCCTATATTGAGTCGTGCAAATCCGACTCCTCGGCCATCATGCATCGGTATGCGTGATTGGTGGCACGAGGATCGAGGCATGCATATATTTGTGAAATACATTGCTATGCCCTTTTCCTGCTCTCTGTTGCAGCAAAATTAAGGAATCAGCAACTTTTCAAAGTCGGGCACGCATTTCAAGAAACACTGCGAACAGAGGCTAAATCGGGCATTCCAGTGGATTTCTGCGCAAGGCAGCCCAAATGCAGTATTCATCAGAAGCGAGGCAGCCCCCGGCTTGCAAACCGATTTACAGCTTTCTTAGTTTAAATTGTTAATTACTTAGAAATCTGTATTATTCTTTCAAATCGGACTGTATATTTATTTGGACCCTCTGCGCGAGGGCATAACTGTAATAAGTGTGCGTGTGTGTGATGTATGTTTTCCAACCCCCATTTCTTTCTCCTTTTATTTACCCGCTTACGTTGGTTAGATATAGGGCATATTTCAATTAGCATACAGCATGACAGCATGTTTGCATCATTCATCCGTTTTGCACGCACCGGGCTCGGCGCATCATACAAACTGCATTTGTATTTCAATTCCAAATTGAATACGTGTTAGTTGTAGCATTCCATATGCCCTGTTTAGAATAGCCGAGCCTGCTCTAGTTGCATTATTGCATGTGTTGCATTAGGCATTCTGTATACTTAGGATCATGCATGATTTCTAATGTAGTTTCTGTTTTGGCTTGGAGTACTCGGTGAGTTTTATGCTTTAGCATCCTTGCATGCGTGTGAGTGCTGCCATGATAGCATGCTTACCATGAGGCTACGTGCTTATATGATATAACTGCCTTGGATGCCTGTGGGTGGAGGCTGAGTTACTTGGATTGGACGAATCATTGAATGTTTGTTTTAAGCCCACTAGATTGTGGCAAACTCATATTTTCTAAGCCCACCTGAGGGTGGCAAATCCGCGTTTTTAGCCTACCTGCGGGTAGCACCATCAAACCATTTTCAGATGTTTTGTTCCAATTCAGGCGGCCCAGTCTATACTTATTTGCTGCGAGCATCACATAGTAACCTAGGCTAATAATCGGAATAAGAACTCACAAAGTTTTCAAAAACAGATATCACGGTTAGTAGAGGCCGGTCTTTGACCGGGCGAGCGGGGGTGCTCACGATGTGACCTTCCCAATCGTACCCAAGTTCCCGAGCCAACTTTGGTGATGACGGACACGTGGCCTTTGGCACCGAGTCAGGGTTTCCTAAATTTCCCATTTAAAAAATATTTAGGTGGCGACTCTGTTATCTGGCAAAACAGTCCATGTTTGGCACTTCTTTCAAAAAATCTGTTTTCAAAACGATTTGCCGGATTTGGACTCTTTGGTTCAAGATTAAGAACCGTGACATTTGAGTCCATGAACTGTAGTGACCCCAATATGAACAGAACGGGACCTAACACCTCCCGGGGCGTTCGGGGACGTCTACAGTTTCTGGCGACTCTGCTGGGATTTAGAGAACTTGACTCGAACTCATGATATCTGTTTTTACTACACTTGTGTGTTTCTTTGCATTGCATTTGCATTGGTGCGCCTAGGACACCGTGTTTGCCATATGCCATTCCGAACGATTTGCCGGAGGCTTGTCTTGTCAAGTCATGTCCGTAAGGCTGATCGGCTCTGGGCTCTGACAGCATGGGAACACAAACCCCGGTTTTACCAGGGCACCCTTTTTGACCATTCGACCTAGTGCATATTCGGATCCATAGTGACCATTCCAAACTAGGACAGGTTGCTTACCCGTTTATAGGTTGTTTGAAGCCGCTGCGTGCGTAGTGAAACCCCTAGCTCCTGACAAAATAGGACAGGGAAACCCTACCCCAACATAGGGGTGTTTTTGGCTCTCACTTATCTGTTTATGTGCTTGTTAGAGTGTGCCTCTACAGGAATGCATGTATCAGTTTGCGAGTTTGAGCATCAGCCTGCGGGCACCAATTCAGTATTTGGGTATTAGGCCTGCGGGCATCAAGTATTTGGTGGAATCGGTTTTACCTGAGTATCAGCTTACAAGCGAATTTTGGAGAATTCAGTAGAGAGCACACTCATTCGGTTTTTTTCATATCTGTTCTGGTGAAATTGGGCTGAGATGCTGTCCGTTTCTCTCTTTTGCTAGGTAGTCCTGGAACCATAGCTTCAGAAGGCTCCAATATCCCCGGGTACACCGAACTTGTGTTGATAGACTTTGTCGGGTCAGAGATTCAATTCAAGGGCAACCAGTGTTCTTTCGCGCTGAGGCAAGGCAAAAAAGGCCAGTCAGGCTCACCGGTTCATCTGATCCGTCAGTCACCAGTCACATCACCTTTGTTCGGACTCAGCAGACCGTGATGTCAGGGTTCGGAAGAATTTGTGGCCGTGGTAGCAGCGTTGAATCAGGAAACTGCCATGCAAGCTGAGACCAGTTTTGGAACGCAGCGCCCATCTGGGACATCTGCCTCACACTAGCCAGCCCAGCCCGAGTTCAGGGCAGAACTTTCACTCCCCTCCATATGAGCCTAACCAGCGCATTCAAAGTCCTGATGGAAAGAGGGCATCTCAAACCCCTTAATCCTCAACCTTTGCCAAACCCACTCCCTGCAGACATAACCCCAGCAAATACTGTGTATATCATCAGCAGCGCGGCCATGGCACCAATGATTGCTACCGCCTTCGTCATGAGATCCAGAATCTCATTGACAACCGGACAATAGCTCCATTTCAAAACCCCAAGGACCAAGTACCTCATCCACATCCCAACCTCAGCCATACACTGCTACCCACCTACAACCCTAGTATATACTCCCCGACCCATGTACTCAAGCCCGAGATGTTTATCCCAGAAAGCATGGCCTTAAGCACGATGAATGCACTTGAACCCCAATCATCTCAAACCCGTGAACCCACTACTTCTGAGCTGGGGAGCATGATTGAAGATCTTCAGAGAACAGTGGCAGATTTAGCCTTTGGAGTTTTGGCTCCATCATCAACCACATCGCCTACCAGGGAGTTCATGTCAAAAGGATCCCTAAGCTTGGGACAAGCTGCATTTGAGGAATGCCAATCCCTTGGCAAAGTGGAGGCGAATGGAAAGAACAAGATAGGGGCGGACATGGATCCCCATGAACATCTTCTGTTGGCAGTTGAGGCTTTGAAAGCCGAGGGACTGAACAAAGAGCAAGTGCTCACAGTTGTTGCAAAAACTGTGGACGGCATTTTCGCCACTCAAGTCGGGGGCAGTCTAAATCAAAGGGAAAACTGGGAGAAGGGTCGTTGTATCAGAAACAATCCTGCACTAGGAAGAGATCAGCAAACCAGGCCAGCACCTGCCAATCTCTCTGTTGGTGCATCCAGCAAAAATCCACAAACCCAGAAGTACCAACCTCGAGGTCAGAGGGTCTTCCACGCTCTCCACATGCCTTTGTCCAAAGCTTTCCAAATCCTTGTGGGACAAGGCCATCTCGAACCCCTTGAGCCTCGACCTCTCCCGAACCCTCTTCTGGCTACACATGATGCTACCCAATACTGCGCGTACCATCAGCAAACTGGCCATACTACCGACGACTGCTTCCGTCTTCGCCATGAAGTACAGGATCTGTTTGACAACGGGTTGTCCTCCCGCCAAGCCCTGCAAAGTCTATCGGCACTGGGTCAGTGAACTTGGGGATAATGATATGTGAACGGGGGATGAACACCTGCGGCAGCGCTCAATTTACTCCAGACGTGGGAATGGCACGCATTGTTCTGAGCAATGTGCAAACCAGTTTTTTGTGTTTTCTGACTTGGGTATTGGGTCAGTTTTGTTGTTTTGTTTTGAGTCTGTCTTTTTTTGTTTTGAGTCAGTCTCTTTGTTTTGGGTCTGTCTTGTTGTATCGAGTCAGTCCTGTTGTATAGGAGTCGGGTGATTCCGGGGGTGTTACCTCGGGCGTCACCATTTTGTTTTGCGTTCGTCTTTTTGTTTTGTTTTGAATCTGTTTCTGCCAGGAGCTAGTTGTGCCAATAGATTTTGAATGAAACAGCAGTGATTTCCACACTCGCATTTGCTTCTGCCGTGTGCTAGTTGTGCCGGGATTTGAATGAAATGGCAATGCATTCCACCTGCTCTCTTGTGCCTTGAAGCCATTGTAATGACCTGAGTTTTTCAAAACTTTTTTTGAACACTGCGGTGAAAACAAAGAGGAAGGAATTCCTCGGGATTTGCAAAACTTTGATCAAATTGAGAGAAAGAGAGACGTGCTAAGCCCTTAATGAATGAAATCATGCTTGTCAGCGTGAGTACTGAGAAGGACCCTAGCTTTGATCCAGATTGGTCCGACACTGTCTTCAGCGCGAGCGATTTGTCGCTTTCTTAAAAACTTTCAAAAAAAATGTTTTGCGCGGTCTTGCGAAGACCTGTTTGGAATCACTCTTGAGATTGTGCAGCTTAGGATCACTCTCGGTCTCGAGACTCGACCCCTTTGCTTTCAAACCTTGAACTTGAATTCAGAAGGTTCAACGGTCAACTACAACATGAGGCCTGTGTGGCCAGATTTGAAGCAGCCCTCGAGCAAGAGGCACCAAAGTCAGATCAAGAGGATCAGATGTCGTCAAAAGAAGCTCACAAAGCTAGAACAGAAGTACCCCCCGAACTAGGGGTGACAATGTCAGATATGCTCGAAGAGCCGAAGATGAGTCCTCTTACAAATCAACAGCCACTCTCCTGGATACGGATGGCTTTAAAACCCTACAACCATTTGGCATGGACCTGTTACGCTTTTACCCTTCGAGAGGCTCGCTGGGCCGAAAACCCGTAAGGGCGACCCAGGCAAAAGTTAGAGCAAGAAAAAGAAGAAAAAGAACAAAAAAGAAAAATGCAAAAAAAGAACAAAAAAAAGAGAAAAGAAAAAAATGCAAAAAAAAAAGAAAGAAAAGATGAAAAAGAAAAGAAAAAAAAGAAAAGAAGAAAAGAATGAAAAAGAAAAGAAAAACAAAGCTCGCAAGGTCGAAAACCTGCAACAGGCGCCTTGGCAAAAGTTAGAGCATAAAAAGGAGAGGTTAAATACCCGAGTGTACCTTAACCCCGAACTACGTAAGGCTTGATTCCCATCTTTGGGATACGTAGGCAACTTCATTCTGAAGTCCAGCCGTAAAACAATTCAAATTCAATTGTGTCCATGTAATGGTTTTGACCATCTTTGCCTTCTGTATCCGAGAGTACGGTTGCAATCGTCGCTCTGAGGACTGACCATAATGTGCTGCGGTGCCATCCAAACAAGGGGCAACTTTCCGTTGCCATTCAATGCGCTGCAGTGCCATTCAAACAAGGGGCAACTTTCCGTTGCCATTCAATACGCTGCAGTGCCGTTCAAACAAGGGGCAACTTTCCGTTGCCATGCAACCCTCCTCGAGCAAGGGGCAGTTTTCCTCCAGATTCGAGGTTGTGCATCTCAAGAGTAGGTTCCGCGCTTGTTGAACAATGGCCGTGTGCAAAAATAGTTTTTGAGAATTTTTACTGAGGTTGACTATTTTCTCGAAAATTATTTCATTTTTTCCAAAACTGGACCTTTTCATGGACCCAAAAAAGGAAAATTTTCAGTGCTCATAGCCTAACTTGCATGATTTTAAATCAAAAATCGAACAAACATGTTAATCTAACTCTCATTTTGGTCAAAATTGTTTTAGCAGTAAGCAAAAACAAAAAATGGTCAAAACGATGAACTAGGGGCACAGTTGAGTCAGGTGTTCTGTCTTTTCCCCATCATCAACATGCTTGCCAAGAAGGGCACTCCACCTGCCAGAAGAGGGCACAATTGAAGTCAACAAAAAGGGCTGAAGGCTCTCTCACCCTCCAAGCAGCGAGGTATCAAGCCAAGTGCGAAGCACGAACGGGAATGGGGCGAGATGTTCCACTTCCTCATCTGGACAGATCTAACCACGTCCAAACTCCCCAGCAAGGCATCATCAACCGATGTTAGCTGCAGATTTGCTACACACCCAGTTGTGGCACAACCCCTCTGTGGGAGGAATTCACTAGCTGTGAGCAGAAGAAAGAGAATCGAGCAGAATGCTAGGGGCCCGAGCCTTCAACTTACTGTTTATCCATCAACCACCCAGGGGAGGGATGAAAAATGAGAGATTGAAGAATAGAGAGATGTGCGTTTAGAGAAAAAGTGAGAAAAGGGCTTTTTCAGAAAACAGAGCTTGAGGGCCGAGTGGTTAGAACCACAAATGAGAAAGGGTGGGAAATAATACCCGGAGAAACTGGCTCCTCGCGCACTGAGAGGTCTCTCGCCATTGTAATACGTCTGTGTGTCGTGTCTTTTGTTTTGTTTGCCTCGATTCTTGCTTTGAGTCATTCCGAGCGTGTCTCGATGTGTTTAGGTTGTTTACCTATCGTTTTCCGTTGTTGAGTCTTTTTCGCTGTGTTCAGTTGTAGGCTCAATACCCGGTCGAGAACTCATTTTCTCAATTTCAAAAATGATTTGTTGTGTGCTCAGAGTGCTGTGCCATTCTCCACATTTGTGAAAAAAAAAAAAAAGAAGGGGAATTTGTTCTTTCAAAAACTGCAAGGTTTAACCCAGATCATATGCGAACAGTAAAATCAGGATCTATCTGAAGCTATATAGGTTCCACACTGCAAAGCAAAAGGAAAGAGGGAAAATCGAAGCATCTGAGTGTGTTTCACCTCCAACAAATTCCGTGGGATGTACCCCTTCAAGCCTTGTCAATGCTCCGAAATATGGGTGTGCCTCTACCTCAAGCTCAAAATGTTTCTGCAGAAGTATCAAATCATGTCTCCGATGCGTAGCTCGTTGTCAGTTTGCATGCACGAGTCGTATCCTTTTGGAATCTATTGTGACTCCTCCGAGAGGTAAATCGGAGGTTGCGTTTGAATTGGTCTCGTTAAGGCGTGTATTTCCTTATTCAGCATTTTATTTCAAACACACTGTTGAGATTGCATCGAATATGCATTGATTATTGTGCACAGAATGTGTATGCACACTTGTTCCACTCGCATTATGATGCATGTTCCAATTGCATTGTTATGCACCCACTTCATTTGCATTGTGATGCACATCCCAGTCACATTGTTAAGTACTCATTTCACTTGCGTTGTCATGCATGTTTTGCCTACATTGTTGTGCGCCTTTTTTTTACTTGCGTTGTTTCTCTTTCCTCTCTCGCGTGTACTACGCTGAGAGGTTTCTTTTCGCTCTTCTCTCTTCCTCTCTCGCGTGTACTACGCTGAGAGGTTTCTTTTCGCTCTTTCTCTTTCCTCTCTCGCGTGTACTACGCTGAGAGGTTTCTTTTCGCTCTTTTCTCTTCCTCTCTCGCGTGTACTACGCTGAGAGGTTTCTTTTCGCTCTTTCTCTTTCTCTCTCCTCTCTCGCGTGTACTACGCTGAGAGGTTTCTTTTCGCTTTTTCTCTTTCCTCTCTCGCGTGTACTATGCTGAGAGGTTTCTTTTCGCTCTTTCTCTTTCCTCTCTCGCGTGTACTACGCTGAGAGGTTTCTTTTCGCTTTTTTCCTTTTTTCTCTCGCGTGTACTACGCTGAGAGGCTTTTCTCTTTCCTCTCTCGCGTGTACTACGCTGAGAGGTTTCTTTTTGCCTTTCTCTTTCCTCTCTTGCGTGTACTACGCTGATGAGGTTTCTCTTTGCCTTTCCTTTTTCTCTTGCGTGTACTACGCTGAGAAATTTTATTCTTCTTCTGCTGAGAAATTTTATCTTTCTTCTCTCGCGTGTACTACGCTGAGAAGTGTTACTCTTTCCTCTCCTGTGTACGATACGCTGAGAGATGTTGTGCTTGAGACTCCGGGTATTCTCGGTAGTCACTTTTAGCCTTCTCCGCGTGAGAAACCGTGAGAATTGCTTAATTCTCTTTCATCCTTTCTGCATGAGATGTAGTTTGGCTCGAGTTTACTTGCTTGCATAGCATTCGCTTAAAATGTTGTATTTATTTTGCATAATTGCTTCATTATAGCTCTCTTCGCATGATCATGAGTAATGCCCGGCTTCGCTTTGCGTATAAGTCCAATCTACAAACAGGCTTCGCGTAGCGTATAAGTCCAATTGTCAAACCGGCTTCGCGTAGCGTGTAAGTCCAATCTTCAAACCGGCTTCGCGTAGCGTATAAGTCCAATTATCGAAATCTTTCTGCATATCATTTGCATTTTGCCCCTGCCTGCGGGCATGCCTGCGGGCACACATATCTCTGTTTATCTTGTCTGATTGTCTAAGTCTTCGGCCTTGTCAAAAATGGGTCGTCTCTGGGCTTTGACATTCACTCCCGTCATTGTTGTGACTTCCGAGTTCTGTCAAAGAGGGGCAACTGTAGACACCCCATTTTTGACCGACCTTAAGACTCAGACGTCACCGATTGAGCGCTCGGTGATGTTGCATACTGTGCTCGTTCAGAAGTCTCAGAGTCGCGGCCGTGCGCCCTGCTTCCGGACTACCGAACTCTCTTCTGTGCCTTGTCTCGGTTTGCGAACCAGGCTCGATTTTTTCTCTGTTTTCTTTCCTGAGGGGAGGGAGTGGTCCCGTAGACTATCTCTCAGTGGCCGTGGGCTACTTTTCGTGGCCGTAGGCCATTTTTCCCATTTCGGAGCCCGGTTCCCGGTTTTCGGAGCCGTTAGGCCGTGTGCCTCGGTTCGGGACCGCCCAACCATCTCCGATTTCTCCGGTTTTTGGCATGCATCTCATTTACTCCCATTTAAGGGACACTGGGGGCTCAGAAACCCACTTCGCAGCCGAACACCACTTCCGGTGCCCGGCAGCCCATTTTCGGGATCCCGAACCGCGCGGTTTTGGCCCCGAGCATTCATTCTGCATCGGTGTCTGTTCATTTTTGGCAGACACCTCTGTTTGGTCCTTCCGAGGGACACTGGGGTCTCTGAGACCCACTTCGCAGCCGAACACCACTTCCGGTGCCCGGCAGCCCATTTTCGGGATCCCGAACCGCGCGGTTTTGGCCCCGAGCATTCATTTTGCATCGATGTCTGTTCATTTTTGGCAGACACCTCTGTTTGGTCCTTCCGAGGACACTGGGGTCTCTGAGACCCACTTCGCAGCCGAACACCACTTCCGGTGCCCGGCAGCCCATTTTCGGGATCCCGAACCGCGCGGTTTTGGCCCCGAGCATTCATTTTGCATCGATGTCTGTTCATTTTTGGCAGACACCTCTGTTTGGTCCTTCCGAGGGACACTGGGGTCTCTGATACCCACTTCGTGCCGAACGCCACTTTCGGTGCTCATAGCCCATTTTCGGGACCCCGAACTTCGCGTTTAGGCCCCGAGCTTTCATTTTGCATCGGTTTTTGTTCATTCTTGGCAGGTACCTCTATTTTGTCACACTGAGGAACACTGGGATCTCCGAGACCCACTTCGCAGCCAAACACCACTTCCGGTGCCCGGCAGCCCATTTTCGGGACCCCGCGCGGTTTTGGTCCCCGAGCTTTCGTTTTGCATTAGTTTTTGTTCAATTTTGGCAGGTACCTCTGTTTCATCATTCCGAAGAACACTGCGGTCTCAGATGCCCACTTCGTGGCCGAACAAAATCTTTTTTGTTTGCCCTCAAAATATCTAGATATTTTGCCCTCAAAATATCTAGATATTTGAGGAAAGATATTTCCACCATTTTGGCTATAAAAATCAGCAGCTTCCAGCTGGTGGGGAGGTTAGAAAAAACCCTTTGAGAGCTCCATATACACGGCTCCTCTCCCTCTCCATTTTCCAAGCTTCAAACATCCAAGTTTGCTTCCATTCCTTCATCAACTCCAAGCTCTACCTCCACCATCTCCATTTCAGCAACAAAGGGAGCTTCTTCAAGGCCTAAGGATCAGCAAATTGAGGCTACAAGGCAGCAAAAGAATTGTCTTCAAGGGTAAGCATTCAAATCCCTTTTTCTTGCATAATCTTGAGTCAAATATTTACTTTATTTCCTTTTAGTTTTTGGCTTTGACACCTACTGCTTTTGTGCTCATTTTGAGCCCCTCTACAACATTGTAGAAGGGCTCAACTTCATTTGGTGTCTCCATGATAGACCTCTTTCAATATCCCTCCTTAGGCCATTAATTTGCATGCTTTGCTAGACTCATTTGGCTCCGGATTTTGGCCTTCATCAGGCCTAGACAAAGTCTTATTTTTGTCTCCTTGTCATGTTTTGTTTAGGGTCTTAAGACATTTGGTGTATATTTTTGGTACTTCCTTTGAAATTCTTTCATTTTACCGTAAATTTGCATGCTTTGTTAGACTTGTTTAGCTACTGTTTTGAGCCTCCATCAGGCTTAGAGAGTGTCTTGTTTTGGTCTATTCTACACTTTTTGTCAAGGGTCTTAAGTGGTTTGGTCATTGCTCATGATACCTCTCTTTATAGCCCTTTTTGCATGCCATGTTTAGCATATATACATACTGATTTAGAGGTTGTCATCTCTTGCATTTGTGCATATTTTTGTTCCATCTTCAATGTTGTAGAACTGATTTTTTGGGTTTGAGCATTGTACATATCACTTGCTTTGTAATTCCCCTCTTTTACCGTATTTTTGCAAGCTTTTGTTTCCATACTTGTGAGCATTATTTGGCCTTGCTTTGTGCTAATAAAATGCTAGTTTAGGGGCTGCCTTGCCACTGTTTTGCATTCCATGTCCATATTCTGTATGTTTAATAGGGCTGTAGGCCATTTCGGGTGCATTTCATCGCATTTTGGACATCGGTTGCAATTTTATCATAATTTGGGGGCTGTTTTTGCATTATCTTAGTTGCTGAATTTTGCATCTTCCTTATGCCATTTGCTACATCTCATTCGCATGTCATTTTGGTGCTTTAGAGCCTCGCCTCGGTTTGCGTGCCCGTGTGCGCGCATTTCGAGGCAGCCTCGTTTTATCTGACGGCAGCCTATGTGAGTGTGGTTGAGGCCCTCTCATGTTGGCGTAGGCCCAATTTGCATTTTCATGCTTGTATGCCATTGCCTCGGTTTGCGTGCCCGTGTGCACGCATTTCGAGGCACTTCATTTTTATCCGACGGCAGCCTATGTGAGTGTGGTTGAGGCCCTCTCATGTTGGCGTAAGCCCAATCTGCATTTTTCATGCCTGTACATCACCGCCTCGGTTTGCGTGCCCATGTGCACGCATTTCGAGGCATTTCTTTTTTATCCGACGGCAGCTTATGTGAGTGCGGCTGAGGTCCTCTCATGTTGGCGTAAGCCCAATTTGCATTCTGTATGCCATTTCATTCAATTTTGTCATCGCCTCGGTTGCGTGCCCGTGTGCACGCATTTCGAGGCACTCGGTTTTATTCGATTTGCATTTCACATCATCGCCTCGGTTGACGTGCCTGTGGGCACGCATTTCGAGGCACTTCAGTTTTATCCGATTTACATTTCGCATCATCGCCTCGGTTGGCGTGCCTGTGGGCACGCATTTCGAGGCACTTCAGTTTTACCCGATTTCCATTTCATCATCGCCTCGGTTTACGTGCCTGTGGGCACGCATTTCGAGGCACTTCGGTTTTATCCGATTTGCATTTCACATCATCACCTCGGTTGGCGTGCCTGTGGGCACGCATTTCGAGGCACTTCATTCTTATCCGACGGCCTCCTATGTGAGTGAGTTGAGGCTCTCCCATGTTGGTGTAAGCCCATCATAGCATTCCGTATGCCATTTCACCACTTCATATCATCGCCTCGGTGTGCGTGCCTGTGGGCACACATTTCGAGGCACTTCGGTTTTATCCGATTTCCATTTTATCATCGCCTCGGTGTGCGCGCCTGTGGGCACACATTTCGAGGCACTTCGGTTTTATCCGATTTGCACTTCATATCATCGCCTCGGTGTGCGTGCCTGTGGGCACACATTTCGAGGCACTTCGATTTTATCCGACTTTCCACTTCACATCATTGCCTCGGTTTGCGCGCCTGTGGGCACGCATTTCGAGGCACTTCGGTTTTATCCGATTTGCATTTCACATCATCGCCTCGGTTCGCGCGCCCGTGTGCACGCATTTCGAGGCACTTCGATTTTATCCGTTTTGCATTTCATGCTATCGCCTCGGTTTGCGTGCCCGCGTGCACGCTTTTCGAGGCGTCTCATTTTCATCTCATTTTCATCAGCATTGTGCATACTAGGCTGTATCTTAGTTGCATTTTATGCATGTCATGCATATTGCATTGTGTTCGGAATAGGAGTTAGCCCGGGCACGGGAAACGAGGCACGTTTCGTACTCTGAGTGACGGAACGGGTCTCAATTCCCCAGTCGCCAACACTCCGGATAACCCATGATGGAGTTAGGTTTTCACTGTAGCATTCATCTGCATTCATCCTATATTGAGTCGTGCAAATCCGACTCCTCGGCCATCATGCATCGGTATGCGTGATTGGTGGCACGAGGATCGAGGCATGCATATATTTGTGAAATACATTGCTATGCCCTTTTCCTGCTCTCTGTTGCAGCAAAATTAAGGAATCAGCAACTTTTCAAAGTCGGGCACGCATTTCAAGAAACACTGCGAACAGAGGCTAAATCGGGCATTCCAGTGGATTTCTGCGCAAGGCAGCCCAAATGCAGTATTCATCAGAAGCGAGGCAGCCCCCGGCTTGCAAACCGATTTACAGCTTTCTTAGTTTAAATTGTTAATTACTTAGAAATCTGTATTATTCTTTCAAATCGGACTGTATATTTATTTGGACCCTCTGCGCGAGGGCATAACTGTAATAAGTGTGCGTGTGTGTGATGTATGTTTTCCAACCCCCATTTCTTTCTCCCTTTTATTTACCCGCTTACGTTGGTTAGATATAGGGCATATTTCAATTAGCATACAGCATGACAGCATGTTTGCATCATTCATCCGTTTTGCACGCACCGGGCTCGGCGCATCATACAAACTGCATTTGTATTTCAATTCCAAATTGAATACGTGTTAGTTGTAGCATTCCATATGCCCTGTTTAGAATAGCCGAGCCTGCTCTAGTTGCATTATTGCATGTGTTGCATTAGGCATTCTGTATACTTAGGATCATGCATGATTTCTAATGTAGTTTCTGTTTTGGCTTGGAGTACTCGGTGAGTTTTATGCTTTAGCATCCTTGCATGCGTGTGAGTGCTGCCATGATAGCATGCTTACCATGAGGCTACGTGCTTATATGATATAACTGCCTTGGATGCCTGTGGGTGGAGGCTGAGTTACTTGGATTGGACGAATCATTGAATGTTTGTTTTAAGCCCACTAGATTGTGGCAAACTCATATTTTCTAAGCCCACCTGAGGGTGGCAAATCCGCGTTTTTAGCCTACCTGCGGGTAGCACCATCAAACCATTTTCAGATGTTTTGTTCCAATTCAGGCGGCCCAGTCTATACTTATTTGCTGCGAGCATCACATAGTAACCTAGGCTAATAATCGGAATAAGAACTCACAAAGTTTTCAAAAACAGATATCACGGTTAGTAGAGGCCGGTCTTTGACCGGGCGAGCGGGGGTGCTCACGATGTGACCTTCCCCAATCGTACCCAAGTTCCCGAGCCAACTTTGGTGATGACGGACACGTGGCCTTTGGCACCGAGTCAGGGTTTCCTAAATTTCCCATTTAAAAAATATTTAGGTGGCGACTCTGTTATCTGGCAAAGCAGTCCATGTTTGGCACTTCTTTCAAAAAATCTGTTTTCAAAACGATTTGCCGGATTTGGACTCTTTGGTTCAAGATTAAGAACCGTGACATTTGAGTCCATGAACTGTAGTGACCCCAATATGAACAGAACGGGACCTAACACCTCCCGGGGCGTTCGGGGACGTCTACAGTTGGTTGTTGATATTTAAACCTTTAGAAAGCCCTAAATTGTGTATAAATTAATTGGTATAATTAATTTTGAGAAAGTTGAATATAATGATAGTAGTTCATTATGAGATGGAATAGTGGAGTCGGATTAATAAATCGTTCACTTTTGAAATGCGGATAATTTATCTGTTGGTGCTTTTATTATCTGTTTAGAAATAACTGCTTTGGACTACCAGTAGAGGGTAGTTTGGATTGTTGTAAATAATGCATGATGATTAGGCAAACTAAAACTAATCAATTGGATGTGTCATCGAATATGACGATTGAAAGAATACATTAATTGTATGTTTTGATTGATTATGTATATGACCTATGTTTGTATACGTTGTGTTGTGTGGGAGGAGATAGGGGATGTACTCCATGGTTTATGGGGAGATAGGGGATGGACCTCTAAACCAGATGTTGTTTGGGAGGAGATAGTGGATGGACTCCGTTGATACAGCACCAAAATGTGTATCTATTGAAGTGTTGATATACCTCATATGCTTATCTATTGAAGTATTGATATAGCCCATATGCTTATCTGTTGAAGTGTTGACATAGCTCATATGCTTGTCTGTTGAGGTGTTGATACAGCTTATATGCTTATCTGTTGTAAAGTGGGAAATGTTTAATATGAGTTACTATCTCATTTAAATTAACTGGCCAGGTTCGGAGCCATAGTTATGAATTGGAAATTGGAAGAGAAATAGAAAATGAAATGAAACATGGATATAGTTGTCATGTAATGGAAATGGTTTATGAATTGGTTTATATGAGTCAAACATTTATCAATTACTAATGTCTTAGTTATTGCTCATATTGTGTTTAGTATATCTCTACTGGGCGTTGGCTCACCCCATATAGGACATTATTTTCAGGTACAGGTAGCATGCCACCTCCAAGGACATAGCTTGGAAGGCTAGAGGCAGACAGACTTTTTTGTTGTTTTGCTGTCCTTTGATGTATTACATGTAAATTCAAGCCAAGGGCTTAATATGTATTTGAGGTAGCACTCTTCTTTTTGTAACCAAGTGTTGACTTGGAAAGCTGTAAGCCCGTAGGGCATTTGCTTTTGTTACTAACATGTAATACTGTTGTAAGAACTACTCTGATGAATAGAAAGGTGTTGATTTTCTTATATTACTGCATGTCTAAATGGTGGGTTTTATGTATTAATTTGAGGGCGTTACAACTTGGTATCAGAGCGTACCGGGTTCGAATACTTTGGGTACGTGGAAAGTGATTAGTATCACAATGGGTTTGTCTCGCTTGTTAGAGACTTAGATGTAATGTTATGTGCATATGTGATAACATGTTTTTGTGACTACTTGGGTATGAGATTTAGTTTCTAGGATGTTGATTGGATCCTTGGGTTTCTATGAGTCTTGTTGGAAAAGCACTTGATCAATGCTGTTGCTAACCAGAACTCTAGTAACGTCTCGGGACTATCATTATCCAGGAATGAAATTCGTAAGTACTTATGTATTTATGTGCTTACGTGGAGTGAATTATAATTGTCCATGTATTAGGACGCGAGTGTTATAGCTTCGGCACATTTATGAATGTGCTAATGTCTTCGTTACCTTTATTAGGATGTCAGGACGAGGACGAGGTGGTAGGCGTGGTAGGCCTAGGAGGCAGGAAGTGCCTATACCGGATGAGATTCCGGCAATGTAGGAGAGGGTTGGCCAGGCCAATGTGGCCGAGCCAGCGGGTCAGGAGGCTATGCGCGCTTTAGCCCATGGAATAGCCGATGCTTTGAGGGAGTCTATGGGTATCCTCAGAGCTGAGAATCCAGTGCAGGCCCAGGTTGTTGATGCAGGGCCTTCCTTCTTGAAGAGGGAGTTCTTCTGGTCTAATCCGGACAAGTTTATTGGGGATCTGAAAGAGCCACTTAAGGCTGATGAGTGGTAAGA
The DNA here is from genome assembly GCA_030407325.1 of Camellia japonica. Taxonomy (NCBI): domain Eukaryota; kingdom Viridiplantae; phylum Streptophyta; class Magnoliopsida; order Ericales; family Theaceae; genus Camellia; species Camellia japonica. Next base: position 20,691 of record JAPPVO010002341.1, read on the forward strand.
GCAGATCAGTAAGACGTTCGAGATGTTAGGCATCGAGGACAGAGCGTTGAAAGTGACCTTGGCATCTTTCCAGCTTAAGGGAGATGCGGGTCAATGATGGAAGTTCACGAAGGGTCGTATTGGTGGCACGTGGAAGGCTTTTGTGGATGCTTTTCAAGAGAAGTTCCTACCTCCAACTGTTAGAGAGAAGCTGAGAGACCAGTTTTGCCAGCTTAAGCAGATGGGTTTGTCAGTGGCCGAGTTTGAGGCTACTTTTACTAGCTTGTCCAGGTTTGCACCTGAACTTGTGGCTTTCGAGGAACGCCGTTGCCTCGAGTTTGAGAAGAAGATGAGGCGTGGACTCAAGATGAGAGTTGGGGGTTCGATGACCCGGGATTTTGGGCATCTGGTGGATGCTGTAGCCCATATGGAGATCATGATACAGGAAGAGGAGGATGGGCAGAGAGGCTCCAAGAGGAGCCAGAATGGTCAGGGTGATGGCAGGAGATAAAGGGGTCCTAACCTTCAGCAGTCTCAGGGAGGTTTTACTAGATCGACCTTTCCAGTGCCGAGTGCAGGCTCGGGGAGAGGTAATCAGGGAGGCTTGACTTGTTTCAAGTGTGGCCAGCTGGGTCACAAGTCTTCAGTTTGCCCACAGAGGGGAGGAGGTCAGAGAGCAGCTACTTCTTCAGCTCGACCTCAGGGCCAGAGTCAGGGCAGGGGCCAGCCTTTGTCTTGCTATCAGTGTGGTCAGCCTGGGCACCTGAAGAGGTTTTGCCCACAGTTGAGTGCCACATCGGGAGCATCTGGTTCTAGGCAAACGCAGGGTTTTCAGCCAGCTCAGTCTGTGTAGGCCTCGAGGGCCAATCCGGGAGCTTCGTCCTCCCAGTCTGTGCAGCAGTCATTTGCTCCTAGAGGTGAACAGGTAGATCAGGGGCCTTCAGGGCGCGTGTATGCTATTACCGCGCAGGACCTAGTACCGGCTCTATCTGTTGTGAGAGGTACCTTCCTGTTTTGCAACTCGGTTGCTAGTGTGTTGATTGATACGGGTGCATCTCATTCTTTTGTATCTGCTGCATTTGCATCTGTGTTGGAGTTGGAGGTGGCACAATTAGCATCTCCTATATATGTTGTATCACCTGTTGGGGGTGAATTGATTTTGAAACAAGGATGTAGAGGTTGTGATATAGAGGTTGCCGATCGTAGGCTTCCGTTCCCTTTTGTAGTTATGCCCATAAAGGGTTTTGATGTTATTTTGGGTATGGACTAGCTATCGTCATACCGGGCTTTTATTGATTGCTACCGCTAGAGGGTCACAGTATGTACCTTAAGCGGGGAGTGTTTCCATTTCTTGGGGGATTGGGTTGGTAGTGTGTTGCCACCGATGTATGATCCGCGAAGGCGAAGTGAGCTTAGTGGTCTCCTTGCTAGCCTTTTGAGTAGTGAGTGTGATGAGACCCAGACTGTATTGCCGAGGGTGATATGTGAGTATTCGGAAGTTTTTCCCAAGGATCTCGTTAGTTTGCCAGCTCACCGAGAGATAGAGTTCTCTATTGATTTAGTGCCCGGCACGGCGCCGATTTCTATGGCACCTTGTCGTTTTGCCCTAGCCGAGTTGAGTGAATTGAAGATTCAGCTCCAGGAGTTGCTAGATAAGGGCTTTATTCGCCCTAGTGTTTCGCCGTGGGGAGCACCGGCCCTCTTTGCTAAAAAGAAAGATGGTGCCTTGAGACTTTGTATCGACTACCGAAAGTTGAATCGTGCTACGGTTAAGAATAAGTACCCTATGCCCCGTATAGATGATTTGTTTGACCAGTTGAAGGGTTCCCGTTGTTTCTCTAAGATAGACTTGAGATCGAGTTACCACTAGTTGAGGGTCAGGGAGGAGGATATTCCGAAGACGGCATTCCGTACGTGGTATGGCCATTATGAGTTTCTGGTGATGCCGTTTGGGCTCACCAATGCACCGGCAGCCTTTATGGACTTAATGAACCGGATCTTCCGGGAATTCATAGATCGCTTTGTGGTCGTTTTCGTGGACGACATTCTTATCTATTCGCCTTTTGAGAAGGAGCACGAGGAACACTTGAGAGTGGTGCTTGAATTGCTTAGAGCCCATAGGCTGTATGCCAAGTTTGGGAAGTGTGAGTTCTGGCTAGGAGAGGTCAAATTCTTAGGCCATGTCGTATCCGAAAAAAGGGTGTCTGTGGATACATCCAAGGCTGAAGCAGTGCAAGATTGAGCATAGCCTAAGAGCGTTTTTGAGATCCTCAGTTTTCTGGGATTAGCTGGGTATTACCGCCGGTTTGTGAAGGATTTCTCTAGGTTAGCCTCGCCGTTGACTAGATTGACGCAGAAAGGGGTCAAGTTTGTATGGAGTGAGACTTGTGAAAAGTCGTTCCAAGAGCTGAAAGTTAGATTGACCACCGCTCCGGTTTTGATTATTCCGGAGAGAGGGTTGGGGTATGCGGTTATTGTGATGCCTCACGAGAGGGTTTGGGTTGTGTGTTGATGCAAGAGGGGAAAGTGGTAGCTTATGGCTCACGTCAGTTGAAAATACACGATAAGAATTACCCTACACATGACCTAGAGTTAGCGGCAGTGATCTTTGCCTTGAAGATTTGGAGGCACTACCTTTATGGTGAGAGGTTCGAGGTGTTCTCGGACCATAAGAGTTTGAAGTATCTATTCACGCAGAGAGACTTGAATTTGAGGCAGAGAAGGTGGATAGAGTTCATTGAGGACTACGACTTTGAGTTGCACTATCACCCGGGAAAGGCCAATGTAGTGGCCGATGTCCTTAGTAGGAAATCCATTAGTGATGTATATAGCGATCCCGGTTTCCCTTTCTCTAATTGTTGTATCCGGACTTAGGATTCATGGAGTTGGTTGTTGTGTATATGTCGTTTACATCCTTTACTCTTTGTATTTGAGTCTTGGGTTGTGTTGGGCAGGTTTGAAACAGGTTGGTTGAACTTAGAAACCAAAAGTAGTTGCCCAGATTTTAGCTTTCATGCTCGAGCGGAGCTTTTGACGCTCAAATGGGCCTTTGTTGTTGCTTCTCCACTGGAGCGGGGGTTTTGGTGCTCGAGCGGGAAAATCCATCTCCCAGTATTTTCCTCTACAGTGTTCGACGCTCGAGCGGGCATATTGACGCTCGAGCGTGAGTTTTTGTGTGACGCTTGAGCGGGGACCTAGTTCTGCAAAATTTCTAAGAGCGTGTATCCAGCGCTCGAGCGGGGGTTTTGACGCTCGAGCGTGAACCTGTGTCTGACGCTCAAACGGGGAGTTCCACGCTCAAGCGGGGCGATTTTTATATAACTCCGGGATCCAACTTTTTGGATCACTTTTTTAACTCCATTTCCCTCTCTTACTTTTCAAAAACGCCATTGGAGGGCTTCTCTCACTAGAACCTCAACTTCTTTCTAGGTATTGATCGAGTTAGAGTAATCTCTCACCCTTTGGCCTTTACAAAAAGTGTGTTAATCGTCAAGGGCTACATTTTGATCCGAGAATTTTGGGATTTGGAGCATCTTCGTTTTCTTCATCTTCTTCGTTGGGTTCCATCTTTTTAGGTAGGGATTCCTACTCACTTTTATGGGTTTTGACCTAGATTTTGAGCTTTTATATAAATGGTTGTGGGTTTTGAAAGTTAGGGTTTCAAATGTGAAATTTTGAAAAGAGGGTTTGTTTATTTTGAACCATAAATATGTATTGGGGTTTCAAAATGACTATATTGTTGTTCTTGGTAATATTTGGACCCTTTGGGGTCAATATTGAGCTTAAGGGGGAAAATGCCAAGTTTGGGTATTTTTGGGTCATTAGTGTGATTAATGACATTTGTTGAGAAGAAAAGGAATTGAGTTGAATATAATGAAATTGGCTCATTATGAAATGGATTAGTGGAGTTGGATTTATTAATCGCTCACTTTTGAAAATATTGATTATATATTTGTTGACGCATTTATTATCTGTTTAGAAATAATTGCATTGGGCTAACGGTGGAGGGTAGTCTTGATTGTTGTAGACAATGCATGATGATTAGGCAAACTAAAACTAATCAGTTGAATGGGTCATAGACTATGACGATTGAAAGAATACATTGAATTTATGTATTAATTGATTATGTATATGACCTACATGTACATACAATGTGTTGTGTGGGAGAAGATAGGGGATGTACTCCACGGTTTAGGGGAAGATAGGGGATGCACTCCGTACATACAACTCATATGCTTATCTGTTGAAGTGTTGATATAGCTCATATGCTTATCTGTTGAAGTGTGGATACAGCTCATATGCTTATCTGTTGAAGTGTTAATATGGCTCATACGCTTATCTGTTGAAGTGTTGATATAGCTTATATGCTTATCTGTTGAGGTGTTGATATAGCTCATTGTAGACACCCCATTTTTGACCGACCTTAAGACTCAGACGTCACCGATTGAGTGCTCGGTGATGTTGCATATCGTGCTCATTCAGAAGTCCCAGAGTCGCGGCCGTGCGCCCTGCCTCCGAACTTCCGAATCCTCTTCTGTGCCTTGTCTCGGTTTGCGAACCAGACTCGGTTTTCTCTGTTTTCTTTCCTGAGGGAAGGGAGTAGTCCTGTAGACTATCTCTCGGTGGCCGTGCGCTACTTTTCGTGGCCGTAGGCCATTTTGCCCATTTCCGGAGCCCGGTTCCCGGTTATCGGAGCCGTCAGGCCGTGTGCCTCGGTTCGGGACCGCCCAACCATCTCCGATTTCTCCGGTTTTTGGCAGGTACCTCTGTTTTGTCATAACAAGGCACCCTGAGGCCCCTGATGCCCACTTCGTGGCCGTATGCCACTTTCGGTGCTTATAGCCGGTTTTTGGGCCCCGAACCTCGCGGTTTGGCCCCCGAGCATTCATTTCGCATCGGTTTTCTCCGGTTTTTGGCAGGTACCTCTGTTTTATCCTACCGAGGAACACTGGGGTCACAGATACCCACTTCGCAGCTAAACACCATTTCCGGCACCTACAGCCCATTTTCGGGACCCCGAACTGCGCGGTTTGGGCCCCGAGCGTTCATTTCTCATTAGTTTTTGTTCAATTTTGGCAGGTACCTCTGTTCCAGCATTAGGAAGATCACTGGAGGGTAGGAGGCCAGCAATTATCCCAGATAACCAGTTTCGCTCCTCCGGCGCCCGTTTTGCTCACTTCCGGGCCAATGTTGAACACCCTAGGCCCATTTTCTTCCAACCAAAGCTACATATCTGTGATGAGGGCACATGGGAGGACCCTAAGAAGTGATGGTCGGCCAGCAATGGTGAGTTTCATTTTTGAGCCCCTCCTTCAAGCTCTATGTTGTGGCTCCTGCTTCAGTGTTGCCAATTTCCGACCTTGGAACCTTATTCTACACATCTGGGAGGACCCTAAAAGTTGGTGGTCGGCCAGCAATTGTTAGTTTCATTTTTGAGCCCCTCCTTCAAGCTCTATGTTGTGGCTCCTGCTTCAGTGTTGCCAATTTCCGACCTTGGGGCCTTGCTCTACACACTTGGGAGGACACCAATCCATAGTGGTCGGCCAGAAATTTTGTTGTCCATTTTTTGACCATGGCCGGCCGGCCAGGCTGAGTGGCTGGCCGACCAGGTGGGGTGGCCGGCCGGCCACCTTGCAGAAAGCCACCTGGCCGGCCAGCTTCCTGCTTTCCAGCTCCTTCCAGTGTCCAGATATTTTTTCAAAATATCTCCCCCATCCGGGGGATATTTTGGGAGGGAAGATTGCCTCCATTTCCCTCCCCTTTTACACCTTTTCTTGCTTACTTAAAGGGCTGGACAGCCCCTTTGCCTAGGTTAGAAATTTTGATCTCAAGACCCTCTCTCCCAAAACCTCCATTTTCCTATTCAAAAACCCTAAAAACTTTCAAGCTTCCTAGCTCAACCCTTCACCAACCCTAAGCTCTACCATCAACAACTCCATTTCAGTAGCAAGGAAGTGATTTTCAGAGGCCAAGAGTCAACAAATTGAAGCCAAGAAGCCACCATAGTTGGATCTTCAAGGGTAAGTTCCTAAATCCCTTTTTCTTGCATTTTTTTGAGTCAATTCTTTACCCCATTTGCTTCCATTTTTGGGCTCTGACCCCTACTGGTTTTGGGCTTATTTTGAGCTCCTCTACAACTTTGTAGAAGGGCTCAACCCTGTTTGGTGTCTCCTTCATACACTTGCTTCAATATCACTCTTTATGCCATTAAATTGCATGCTTTGTTTAGCTTTTGAGTGATCTGATTTCGAGCATGACATTAACTGTGAGTAGGCTTATATTGAGTCCCTATTCAACATTGAAGAAGAGCTCCATCATGTTTGGTGGCTCTAGCATGCACTTCCTTTGAAATGTTTCCATTTTACCGTAAAATTGCATGATTGTTTTGGCCTATTTGTGATCTGAGTTGGAACATGAAACATACTGTGATTGTGCTTATTTTGAGCCCCTCTTCAACATTGAAGAAG
>JAPPVO010002342.1:0-15286 GCA_030407325.1 Camellia japonica
CAAAAATGGTCTTAGTTGTAAAAGATTAATTTTGAACAAAGTCAACTTTTATTAAAAACGTTTCAAAACTATTTTCGATATGGATCAGAACTGGACACGCCTGAAATCTGTCACTGAGATGCACAACCCCGGATCCTAGCAACTGGAAAGTTGCCCCTAGTCTGAATGGTACTGCGGCACTGTGTGGCAACGGAAAGTTGCCCCTAGTCTGAATAGCAATGTACCGGAGATCGCGGCGAATGCTGATGGATAAAGATGACTGAGATGATCAAAATGGACAAAGTTGATCGGGGAAAAGTTTACGACTGAACTTCAAGGTGAAGTTGCCTAAGTATCCCAAAGATGGGAATCAAGCCTTATGTAGTTCAGGCTTAGGTTCGCTTGGGTATTTTCACTCTCCTTTTACGCTCTAACTTTTGCCAAGGCCGCCCTTTGCGGGTTTTCAACCTTGCGAGCTCAGTTTTTTATGATTTCAAATTTTCTGTGCTCTGAGTTTTGCCTAGGTCGCCCTTTCGGGTTTTCGCCTAGCGAGCCTCTCAAGGGTAGTATTTCTTCAACTTGTCCATATTGATCGGTTGTGAAAACTCCAAGCCATCTAGATCCATCAGAACCACAACTCCACTGACCAGATTGACTTGATGATGTAGGGACCAGTCCAATTGGGTCTGAACTTGCCCCTTGGGTCGTGGATGGGAGCTCGTTGTCCTTGAGCACTAAATTCTCCTTCTTTTAATTCCTGGACTTCACCTTCTTATTGAAAGCCCGGGCAATTCTGCATTGATAACCTTGGACATGGTACAGTGCTTTCAGCCTTCTTTCATCAAAGAGCATGAGTTCCTCAAATCTGCTCTGCTGCTAGTCTGCCTCGGCTATTTGGCACTCAGCCAATACTCGTAATGACGGAACCTCGATCTCGATGGGTAGGACAGCCTCCATCCCATAAACCAATGAGTACGGAGTCGCCCCAGTAGAAGTTCTGATTGAAGTCCGGTAGCCCCACAGAGCGAACGGCAGCCTATCTGGCCAGTCCCGGTAGGTTTCCACCATCTTCTGTAATATGTGCTTGATATTCTTGTTGGCGGCCTCGACCGCTCCGTTGGTTTGCGGCTGGTATGTAGACGACTTATGACAAGCCACATTGTATTTCTCCAACAAATCAATCACCTCTTTCTTGAAGTGGGAACCATTGTCTGAAATAATTTCATTTGGGACTCTGTAGCGACAGATGATGTTCTTTCTGATAAATTTTGCGATGTGCAAAGCCTTCAACACTGCATAAGATTGGGCCTCGACCCACTTTGTGAAATAATCTATCGCTACCAAGATGAACTCATGCCCATTCGACCCCTTCGGCGTGACGGCTCCTATTATATCAATTCCCCAGACTGAAAACGGCCATGGCGAAGTCATGTTGTACAGCTTTGACGGCGGAATGTTCATGCGATTTGCATGAATCTGACATTTGTGGCATCGCCGGACAAAACTGATACAATCCTCCTCCATGGTGGACCAGTAATAACCCTGTCTAAGGATCTTCCGTGCCAGCATTACCCCATTCATGTGGGCACCAATTCTCCTCCGTGGATGCTTCCATCAGACGCTTTGACTCTTCGGCATCAACACACAGTTTATGCATTCCCATAGACCCCTTTTATACAGTTTACCCCACAGATGATGAACTGAACGGCCATTCTTCTGATTGCCCTTTTGTCTTTGGCATTTACCCCTGGCGGGTATGCTTCCTTTTCCAGGAAATTCCAGATGCCGTAATACCAGGGGTTTTCGTCCTGAACTTCATCTATAGCAGCAATCGACTCGTAGGCAGGTGCAAATTTCTGGTCAATGATGACTGGACGCATCCGGACTCCACACGGGATGTCTATCATGGAAGATAGAGTTGCTAAAGAATCTGCGAACCTGTTGTTCTCTTAGTAGATGAGTAAAACCTAGCTTCTCAAACCGAGGAATTAGCAAGTCCAAGGTCTGGTGATACATCATCATCTTTTCTCTTTTCACTTTCCAGTCTCCTTTAGCTTGAGACACAACAAGGTTCGAGTCCCCAATGACGTCCAACCGTCTTGCCCCTAGTTCCAGGGCTGCTTCTAGACCAGCAATGCATGCCTCATATTCCGCTTCATTGTTCGAGACTTTGAACCGGAGTTTGAAGGCTAGAGGGAAACGGGAATTGTCGGGTGCTATCAGCAACACTCCTATCCCATACCCGTATTGATTGGACGCTCCGTCAAAGTACATCGTCCAAGCTTCATCGTCAATATGCAAAATAGCTTCATCTGGGAATAGGTACTCGACTGCTTCACCCCCTTCCACTGGATGGTCGGCTAAGAATTCTGCCACTGCCTCTTCCTTTGACTGACTTGCGTGTTACATATTTCAATCAAATTCGGAGAGCAACAGCAACCAACGGGCTAGCCTACCCGTAAGTGCTGGTTTCTGGTAAAAGATGGGATTTGATGGGTCATGATGTAACCAACATTACGGAGTGAGCTAACAGGTAATGTGCAGCTTCCTGGTAGCCCATACCAAAGCTAAGCAAGCCTTTCCAACGGAGTGTAGTAGCGGTTTCGTACTCTAGCATCTTCTTGCTCAGATAGTAGATGGCTCGCTCCACCTTGTCCTCTGATTCTTGCGCAAGCATGCAGCCCATTGTAGTCTCGGTTACTGACAGATACAAAATCAACGGTTTCCCCGGTTCTGGCGGTGACAGCACGGGCGGGTTCTGTAAATATTCTTTAATTTGTTCAAAAGCAGCTTGGCATCGGCCGTCCCATTGGAATTTCTTGCCTTTCTTCAGGAGACCAAAAAGTGGTTCACAGTAAGTCAAGGTTAATTCGAGATAAACCGTCTTATGAATTGCACTTTACCTCAGAAAGCCTCGCACCTCCTTTTCGGTCCTTGGTGGGGCATTTCTAGGATGGCCTTGATTTTGGAAGGGTCGACTTCGATGCTCTCTGTGTAATCAGAAACCGCAGCATTTTTCCCGCTGTAACACCGAATGTACATTTCTGAGGATTTAGCCGCAACCGGAATTCTCTGATCCTTTGGAAGAACTTTTGCAAGGCGGTGTAGTGGCCCTCTCTTTCTTTGGACTTGACAATCATGTCGTCTACATACACCTCAACCTCTTTGTGGATCATGTCGTGTAATATTGTGGTCGCGGCCCGTTGATAAGTAACTCCAACGTTCTTTAACCCAAATGGCATGACTCTATAGCAGTATGTCCCCCACGGGGTGGTGAATGCAGTCTTTTCCCGTCTTCTGGCGCCATCACTATCTGGTTGTAGCCTGAGAAGCCATCCATGAATGAGAGCAAAGCATGCCCTGCTGTGAAATCCACCAACTCATCGATATGCGGTAAGGGAAAGAGTCGTCCTTCGGACTAGCTCTGTTCAAATCCTGAAATCCACACATACCGGATCTTGCCATCTTTCTTCGGCACCGGAACAATGTTGGCCAACCAAGTCAGGTACTCTGATACCAGCAGGAAGCCTGCGTCGATTTGCTTGGTGACCTCTTCCTTAATCTTGAGGGCCCAATCCGGGCGGATCCTTCTAAGTTTCTGTTTGACAGGTCGGGCCTCGGGGTCAAGGGGATCCGATGCTGTACAATCTCAGGATCGATTCCAGGCATGTCTTCGTAGGACCACGCGAAAACATCTTTGAAATCTTTTAATAAAGCGACTAAGCGCTCGCGTTCCTCGAAGACAACGTGGACCCGATCTGGACCAGCCGCAAGGTCCTCCTCAGTACCAATGTTCACGGTAGTGATTTCATCCATTAAAGGTTTGACAAATCTCTCTTGCTCTTGCTCAATTAAACGTTGCAAAACCGGAGGAACTTCGTCCTCATCGTTTTCATCAAAGTTTTGAAAGTCTGAATTAATGCAATAAATCAAGGGCACAGAAAGTACTCAGAAACCACAGTCACCTGATTCTCATTAAGCACATCCAAATCGTCCGATTCAATTACAACAGACTCAAATGAAAAGGAAAAGACGACCTAGCCAGGACTTGGTATCCGGGTTATCATCCCCAGGAGTACCAGACTCAAACTCAGTCGAGCTGGAACCTGATTCCAACTCACAAGACTCGGTGGAATCAGATTCCGGCTCACTACCTGACCCGGTGCTGCTGGACAAAAATCCTTCCTCGTATTGCCAAGTGAGAGAGGGTGCGATATATGCATCCAAAATAGTAGCTGGCAGGCTCGCAGCCGTTTCATCCCCAATCATGGAAACCGAGGAGTTATCCCCCAAGCACTTATGGTCGATCGGAGGATCTGAAAGTAGACTTGCCAATGCTACCCCCATTTCGATTTCAGCGCCCTCGGCATCCCCTGCTTTACAATGCTCAACCTCAGCTGATGGGTCTGTCTGCTCTGTGGCGACGTCATCCCCAGATAGTTGCAGGTCGAAGAAGATTTCGAAACCTGGCACGCGCTTCTTCTCCGCGTTTAGCCACGGCTCTGGGAAGCCGCAAAATGGAAAGTCCTCCCCCTCCCGGACAAAGCGTCCGTTCAGGGTACCTTGGATGGGCCTATGTATTAATTCAAAATGCTTCCCAGCCTGCTTTGCTCTGGCTCTTCCGGCCATTTCTTTTCCCTTCCTCACCCAATCCTCTTTGGTGGGCAGATAACCCAGGCCAAAGGTATGAGGGTTGTGTGGCACTTCGGCCGCCGCTGCGACCCCTTTTCGACCGCTCCTTCCCAATCCCATCCCAGGGATGTGTTGTAGCTTGTTCATGAGGTAGACGGATTGAGCACTGACGTACACCCCCTCATTCACAGCCATAATATTCTGTACTACCCGGGCCTCAGCCAAAGTGAATCCCGATAAGAATACGTCTTCTGTGCCATGCTCGATTTCTAGGACTGGCGTAGATACCTCCGGAGGCGGATGGATTGATGAGTTCCCGAACACAATGGCTACTCCTTTCCATAGGGGTATTTCACCATCTGATGTAGAGTGGAAGAGACTGCCTTCACTTGGTGCAACACGGCGCCCCAAGAGTAGATTGAAGTTGCGGAACGTCCAAAACATGAAATTCGATGTCGTGTTGTCCCAGACCAACCTGAGTTTGAACCTTGACAGTCCCCATCACTTCCCTGCTAGTATTATCATATGCTCTGATCACCTGAGTAGTTGGTGTGAAGTCCGCAGGCTTCAACCCGATTGCATACGCTGTTCTGGCTGGGCAGACGTTAATGGCGGATCCGGTATCAACAAGTACCACCGGTATCCACTTGTCTCTACATTCCACGGAAACGTAGAGGGGTTTGTTATGGTTTGTGCCCTCAGGCGGTAATTCCTTGTCTGAAAAGGTCAATGCCGGGGAACCTCCTCCCGGAAAAACCAACCCAACCAGCTGCTCTGGTGTAGTATCTATAGCGAGTTTGGCCTTGTCCATGGCAGATAGGACGGCCTGTCTGTGCACCCGCGATGCCATAAGCAGTCCCCAGATGGAGATGTCTGCTTGTATCTTCTTCAATTGCTTGAGCACAGCTTCTTCTTCAATCTGTTTCTCTCTCTGTTTCTCAGCTTCTTTGTCTTTCCCAGACGCCTCAGGTTGGTCAAAGTGTTGGGGCTTGAAATACCGCCCACTTCTTGTCATATGAGCGACCTCGTCAATATACCAGGTATCATCCGGTTGGTTACCTCCCCAGTCTTCATCGTGTGGGCAAGACATAAGTCATCGTCTTCCCACCACATTCCGTCGGCAGCCGACAGACATCTGTCCGGCTCCGGTATGATCGTACTCGCAGCACCTTCAGTCTTCATGCCCGCAGCATTTCCTGTTCCGTGCACACAGCACTCTCGACCCCCACATGGGCCTTAGCTTTTCTGATTCTCTCGGAATCCTCAAATCTTTGTTGTTCCAACTGCGTCAGTACAACTGGTTGTTTAATACTCCCTGCATTTATAATCCCCAAGTTTTGAGCGAAATTCTTAGTGCCGGCGCTCTCCGGCGGTGTATTCTGACTCTCGGCCCTTCCGGCCACTACTGATATTCTTGCCCCTGCCGAGCCCTATTCTGGTTGATATTCTACGACGTCTGGTTGATCATCTAACCATCCGGTAACTTCTGCCGACTCCTCATATTCGAACCAGTTGATTGCTGCATCCCCCGATTCTTGGTCACTGAAGAACTGGAGGTTGGCAAAGTCCTCTCCCACAGCTAATAGATCATCTATTCCCCGGTCAAATCTGTCCCCCTGAATCACACATAACTCTGCTCTTTCTGGCAGTCCTATTCTCAACTCAGACTGGCCCACTGATTGGATGTATTCACTTGGATCACAGGCTCCTCCAGCGAAATTCCCATACTGTTCAATCCCAGACTCAACAACCCCACTTTCCTCTGAAATCTGCCCTGTCTCATCTTCGGTGGTCACCACCATTGGCTCAGATTGGGTTGTGGAAGTGTCCAACACGCACAAGTCAGTGCAGGAGTCAGGAAGGATCACCTCTGGCTTAGGTAGGTGCGATGGGGTGATATAGATACTAGGATCGTAAGGCACGACCCCAGTTTGGATGAAGTTGATTCTGTTGGGAGGAGGGGCTTGGTTATGTGGGGGAGAGGATTTGTTGTGACGTTGGGTTTGTCGGGAGGCGCGATCACCTGCTTGTCAATAAGATCCTGGATCTCATGACGCAATCTAAAGCAACGGTCGGTGTCATGACCATGCTGATGGTGATACGCGCAGTATTTTGCCGGGTCATGAGAGGGAGGGAGTGGATTTGGCAGTGGCCTCGACTCTAGGGGCGTCAAATGCTTCTTCCTGATTAGTACCCCCAGAGCTTTGGACAGGGGCATGTATAGGGGGGTGAAGGTTCTTTGGCCTCTGGGCTGATATTTGGCAGTTTGGGTGTTGCTTCCAGATGTGCCAGAGAAAGGCGTGGCTGCCATGGGTCTTGGGGGAGGGGGAATGGTGGTGACCACGCTCACCTCTGAAGCTCGTGCAGTTGCAGCGCCACTCGGGCCTGCGTTGTTGTTACGGTTGAAAGTCCTCCTAGGTTGCTCCCTATCCTCGTCGATCAGACCTTGTTTCATGGCATCCTCGATCTGTACCCCCATCTCGTGTAGATCTGAGAAGGTGGGAAAGGGGAGTACGATCATCTTCTGCATCAATTTTGGTTGGAGATTGCGCACAATTATCCTGATTTGATCTTTGCCTGTAGGCCTCAAAGTCATCATCGATGCCTTCGCCCGCCATCGAGTTACGAAATCTGAGAAAGTCTCCTTAGGCTCCTGCCTAGTTGTTTCAAGATCACGATTTGTAATCTCGATCTGGGTATTGTACGAGTACTGTGCAACAAAGGCCTCAGCCATTTCGTCCCAGTTTCTTTTCACCTCATCCTCTAACTTTGCGTACCAGATGGCGGCCACACCCGACAGGGTTCGGCCGAACAGCGAAAGCTTTTGTGGTCTGGTTAGGCCTATCGGCCGCATGATGTCTGAGAATAGCCGAAGATGGACCATGGGGTCCCCGGACCCGTCGAAGCGGTCTATTTGCGGCATCTTGAATCTGTCTGGTAATGTTACGGCCTGTAACAAGCCCGCGGGGGACCTCGCTACAGCTCGGACTCGATTTCGTGTCACGGTTCTTAATCTTGAACCAAAGAGTCCAAATCCGGCAAATCGTTTTGGAAAACAGATTTTGAAAGAAGTGCCAAACATGGACTGCTTTGCCAGATACAGAGTCGCCACCTAAATATTTTTAAAATGGGAAATTTAGGAAACCCTGACTCGGTGCCAAAGGCCACGTGTCCGTCATCACCAAAGTTGCCTCGGCTCGGGAACTTGGGTACGATTGGGGAAGGTCACTTCGTGAGCACCCCCGCTCGCCCGGTCAAAGACCGGCCTCTACTAACCATGATATCTTATTTTTTAAAACATTGTATGCTCTTATTCCGGTTATTAGCCTAGGTTACTATGTGATGCTCGCAGCAAATAAGTATAGACCGAGTCGCCTGAATTGGAACAAAACATTTCATGTTTGTTTGTTTGAAAATGGTTTGATGGTGCTACCCGCAGGTAGGCTAAGACGCGGATTTGCCACCCTCGGGTGGGCTTAGAAAACATGATTTTGCCACTATCTAGTGGGCTTAAAATACACATTTGATGAATTGTTCCAATCCAAGTAACACAACCTCCACCCACAGGCATTCAAGACAGTTATATCACATAAGCAAATAGCCTCATGGTAAGCATGCTATTCATGGCAACACTCACACGCATGCAAGGATGCTAAAGCATAAAACTTACCGAGTACTCCAAGCCAAAAAAGAAACTCATTAGAAATCATGCATGATCCTATTTATACAGAATTGCCTAATGCAACACATGCAAAAATGCAAACTATAGCAGGCTCGGCTATTCTAAACATGGCATATGGAATGCTACAACTAACACGTATTCAATTTGGAATTGAAATACAAATGCAGTTGGTATGATGCGTCGAGCCCGGTGCACGGAAAACAGATGAATGATGCAAACATGCTATCATACTGTATGCTAATTGAAACATGCCCTAATCTAACCATCATAAGCGGGTAAATAAAAGGGAAGAAAGACGTGGGGTTGGAAGACATACATCACACGCACGCATGCACACTTATTACAGTTGTGCCCTCGCGCAGAGGGTCCGAATAAAAGAATAATACAGTCCGAAATTACAGTCCGAATAATACAGATTTCTAATTAATTAACAATTTAAATAAAAAAAGCTTTAAACTGGCATGCAAGCTAGGGGCCGCCTCGCTTCTGATGAATAATGCATGCTGGATTGCCTTTGCGCAGAAATCCACTGGGATGCCCAATTTAGCCTCTGTTTGCAATGTTTCTCGAAATACGCGCCAAACTCCGAAAAGTTGCTGATTCCTCATTTTGCTGCAACAGAGAGCAGGAAAAGGGCATAGCAATGTATTTCACAAATGTATGCATGCCTCGATCCTCGTGCCACCAATCACGCATCTCGATGCACGATGGCCGAGGAGTCGGATTGCACGACTCAATATGGGATGAATGCAGATGAATGCAACAACAAAACCTAACTCCATCATGGGTAATCCGGAGCGTCGGTGACTTGGGAATTGAGACCCGTTCCGTCACTCGGAGTACGAAACGTGCCTCGTTTCCCGTGCCCGGGCTAACTCCTATCCCGAACACGATGCAATATGCATGATATGCATGAATGCAACTAAGATACAATCCTAACATACACAATGCTATGAAATGAGATGTCTCGGAATGCGTGCCAGACGGGCACGCAAACCGAGGAAATGATCTTAAGGCATAAAATGGCATACGTAATGCAATTGGACTTACACTAACATGAGTGAGCCTCAGCCACACTCACATAAGAGGCCGTCGGATAAAAAGGAAGTGCCTCGAAATGCGTGCCCCTGGGCGCGCAAACCGAGGTGATGCATACGGAATGCAAAATGATATGGAAGTGATATGTAATGAGGCTAAAATGAGATGTCTCGAAGTGCGTGCCCGTGGGCACGCAAACCGAGAAAATGGCATACAGGATGCAATGATGCGAAAATGGCATACAGAATGCAGAATGGACTTATACCAACATGAGAGGACCTCAGCCACTCTCACATAAGAGGCTGTCGGATGAAAATGTAGTGCCTCGAAATGCGTGCACACGGGCGCGCAAACTGAGGCGATGGATTAAAGCATGAAATGACATACGAAATGCGAAATGGACTTATACTAACATGAGTGAGCCTCAGCCACACTCACATGAGAGGCCGAAGATGAAAATGGGGTGTCTCGAAGTGCGCGCACAGGGGCGCGCACACCGAGGCAATGCGTTAAAGCATGAAATGACATACGAAAATGATATGCAAACATGCAAATGGAATATCAGCACTTACAAATGATGCAAAACAGTCCCGAAAGGTGGGGAAATGATACCAAATGCCCGGAATGGTCCCGAAAAGCGATAATAAGCACCCGGAATGGCCTATAGCCATACTAAACATGCATAATTGGTACATGACATGCAAAACAGTAGCAAGGCAGCCCCAAAATAGCATTCTTTACAGTACAAAACAAGGCGAAATAGTGAGCATAGATAGGGCAACAATGGCATGCAAAAATGGGGGCCAAGAGAGGGGTATTGAAACAAGTGATGTATGCAATGCTCAAATGGAAAAGTGCCCTTCTACAACACTGATGAGGGGCTAAAAATATGCACATTTACAGTAGATTACATCCCCCAAATCAGTACGCAAACATGGTAAAAATGCTATGCAAGATTGAGGATACATGAGGCTATAACATGAGGTACCCCAAACATTCATCAAACCAGAAAAGACCCTTAATGAAATATGTCAATAAGATCAAGATATGACTCTTTCCAGTTCTGATGATGGCCGAAATCAGAAGCTAGATAAGCTTAAAAAGTATGCAAAATGGGGGTCAAAGAGGGGTATAATGACAAGTATAACATGGAGATCCCCAACAAGGTCGATCCCTTCTACAATGTTGTATAGGGACATAAAATAAGCTTACTCACAGTTCATGACATGCTCCAAAACAGATCACACGTAGGTCAAACAAGTCATGCAATTTTACGGTAAATATGAGAGATTATGAAGAAAGTGTATGATAGAGAAGCCAAACAGGGTTGAGCCCTTCTTCAATGTTGAATAGGGGCTCAAAATAGGCCCACTCACAGTTTACATTATGCTCGAAAACAGATCACTCATAGGCCAAACAAATCATGCAAAAACAAGGGTAAAACATGGATTCAAAGAAAGTAGCATATGGAGCATGAAAACAAGGTTGATCCCTTCTTAAATGTTGAAGAGGGCTTCAAAATAAGCACAATATCAGTTCATGAGATGCTCCAATTCAGATCACACATAGGCCAAATATTCAATGCAAAATAATGGCATATAAGAGGATATTGAAACAAGTGCAAGATGGAGGGCTCAAACAGAGTTGAGCCCTTGAACAAACATCAAGAATAGCTCAAAAGAGGACCACTTTCAGTATTGGTCGGAGCTCAAAACAGTGAGAAAGTAGGGTTAAGAAATGAGGCAAGAAAGTGGTGTAAAAGAGGAGATTTGAGACTTACCCTTGAAGACCTTTCTTTCTTTGCTTCTTGGCTTGAGAAATGTTGCTTCTAAGCCTTCAAGAACCCTTCCTTGTTGCTGGAAATGGAGTGGTGATAGTGGGACTTGATGATGATCAAGAAATGGCACTAAACTTGAAGATTTGAGAGAGATAGAGAGAGATATCAATGTGTATGCTTGAAGCCAAATTTTCTAACCCTTAGAAGAGTGTTTGAGCTGCTGTTATATGGACAAAAGGAGGGGTTTAAAGTGGAGGGAAATGCACCCAAACATTCCCCTCCCAAAATATCCCCCGGATACAGATTTTTCTGGGGGAAACAGCTGTGCAACTGTAAGGAACACATCCCAAGGAGCATGGCCGGCCAGGCCCTTTTTCTGCAGGTGGCCGGCTGGCCACCCCCCATGGCCGGTCGGCCAAGGGGTAAAAATGAACTCTTGAATTAATGGCCGGCCACCACACATTGGTGGCCTCCCATGTGTGCTGAACAAGACCCTATGGTTCAATTTGACAACTCTGAAACAGGAGAGAGAATAGGCCAATTCAAAGAGGGGTTCAAAAGGTTCAATGAGAATTACTGGCCGGCCATATGTTTTTAGGGTCCTCCCATGTGTGTACAATACAAATATGTGGTTTTGGTTTGAAGAAAATGGCCCTAGGGTGGTCAACATCAGCCCGGAAGTGAGAAAAACGGGCGCCGGGGGACGCCGGAAGAGCATAACTGCTTGTTGAGACAATTACTAGCCTCCCACCCTCCAGTGACCTTCCTTATGATAAAACAGAGGTACCTGCCAAAAATGAACAAAAACCAATGCAAAACGAATGCTCGGGGACCAAAACACGCAGTTCGGTGTCCCGAAAACCGGCCGTTAAGCACCGAAAGTGGTGTTTGGCCACGAAGTGGGTATCTAAGACCCCAGTGTCCCTCGAAAGGGAGTAAATGAGATGTATGCCAAAAACCGGAGGAATCGGAGATGGTTGGGTGGTCCCGAACCGAGGCACACGGCCTGACGGCTCCGAAAACCGGGAACCGGGCTCCGAAATGGGCAAAATGGCCTACGGCCACAAAATGTAGCCCACGGCCACTGAGAGATGGTCTACTAGACCTCTCCCTCCCCTCAGGAAAGAAAACAGAGAAAACCGAGTCTGGTTCGCAAACCGAGGCAAGGCACAGAAGAGAGTTCGGGAGTCCGGAGGCAGGGCGCACGGCCGCGACTCTGAGACTTCTGAACGAGCACAATATGCAACATCACCGAGCGCTCAATCGGTGACGTCAGAGTCTTAAGGTCGGTCAAAAATGGGGTGTCTACAGTTGCCCCTCTTGACAGAACTCGGAAGTCATAACAATGACGGAAGTGAATGTCAAAGCCCAGAGACGACCCATTTTTGACAAGGCCGAAGACTTAGACAATCATACAAGATAAACAGAGATATGTGCCCGTAGCGTGCCCGCAGGCAGGGGGCAAAATGCAAAACGACATGCACAGAGCCAAACGATCATGCAAGTGCAGCAAGCTGTAATGAAGCAAGTATTCACAAATAGATGCAACAGTTTTAAGCAAGAATGCAAAGCAACAACTACATTTCGTGCAGTTAGGAATGCGGAGAATCATTCAATTCTCGTCGTGTCTCACACGGAGAAGATACGATACCTGCGCGTTTCGTCTGGTCGCACCAGCCTCAAATGAACCGTACATACAATATCGTGCCTGCAAAAGAGAGAAATTCAACAAGAACAATATGCTAACACAATATCAATGTGATTCCTGTGGTTCCGAAAGTTTGACACACACAGTGTCGGCGAGTGAATGCATCGCGATGCGAGAAAGGAACGTGCGTGACAACGCATGCTCAAGCACAGAGGTATGGTACTCCAAGAAAACATGCACGACAATGCAAAATGTTCATGAGAACGCAAGTTATACGCGAAACAATGCAACACGAGCATAAACCAGGGTGCCCGTTTGTTGTGAAACAACGAGTAAGAAAACGCGCATTTCGATGAAGGCAACTCAATCGCGGCCTCGGTTTCACCTCCTGGAGAGGTTACAACATGATCAAAAAGGATACACCTTGATTTTGATGAGTGATGATGAGACACATGTCAGAAATTGCTGCTGAAATTCCGGCGGACCAATTTCGCGCCAGAAA
Organism: Camellia japonica; assembly: GCA_030407325.1. Lineage (NCBI taxonomy): Eukaryota > Viridiplantae > Streptophyta > Magnoliopsida > Ericales > Theaceae > Camellia > Camellia japonica. The sequence continues at coordinate 13,259 of JAPPVO010002342.1, forward strand.
GTGCACTTTTCTTGAACTTTTTCAGGTCCCGGGAACTCCGATCTTCCTCAAAATTTGCAGGGAGCTAGAGGGGGGAGTGGGGAACACCACCAGCCAGGTGGTTGCCCTAGGAGAGGCCACCGGCCAGGGGCAAAAAAGTAGATGGCCGGCCAGCTAGAAAAGGTGGCCGGCCGGCCATCTGTCCAAAAGTAGGGGCATTTTGGTCTTTTGCCTCATTTCTATATATACACTCACCCATTCCATCCGAAATCACTCCCCCAGGTGTGAAATTCTCTCCTCTTGCTTCCCAAACCATTTTTTCTTTCAGATCTGCACTTTATACGCGCTTTTCGGCCTTTTTTGCAAGTTGTTTTCGCGAAATCCTTCAGTTTTAAGCACTTTGAGGCGACTAAATTTTGACTTCGGAGCTTCTTTTCTCATTTTCACCACTTGAGGTAAGTTTGTCTCAATATTTGGAATATTTTCTCGGGAGTTGACTTTTGTTGACTTTTTCATTTCCCGAGAGTTGACTTTTGTTGACTTTTTCCAATTTTGGCTCATTTTTGCTCATTTTTGCTCCTTTTTGCAGATTTCTCGAAATGGCAGGTGATTTCCCTCACGGTGGAGGTCCTCCAGGTGCCGGGGACGATTTTGACATTATGGCACTCCCCCCGAGAGTCCGCCCTTTCATTCCCGGGAGGTACGCCCCGGCAGTGCACATTCTTCCGCGAGCCGTTTTCCGTCATTTCACTGACTTCAATGATCGGGCACCCGGAGACTTGCTTCTACGAGAGCCGGAGCATCACCTCTCTTCCAAGGCACGAGAGGTATTTTACTTTATTTTCTGCATTTTCCGTGCATTTTGTAGCTTTGCCATGCTTAAACACACAGTTGTAGCTTATGACATAGTACTTTGTTTGCACTCCGAACATGCGACTTAAACACTTGAATTGCTGAACACACGGCTCACTGACTGATTGATTGTGAACACACGGTACACATTAGTTAAGCATTGATCTCACGGTTCAAACACTGATTCGTCGAACACACAGCCCGAATTCGAAGGTGAACACACGGCGCACACTGACTACAAGTAGAACACACAGTCCCGAACTCTGATTTTCTGAACACACAGTCCAAGTTGATGGTGAACACACAGCCCACACTGCTGAGAGTAGAACACAGTCCCAAACTCCGATTTTCTGAACACACAGCCCTTTGATCCAAGTTATGGTGAACACACAGCCCACACTGATTGAGAGTAGAACACACAGTCCCAAACTCGATTTTCTGAACACAGGCCCAGATCAAATTAAGGTGAACACGCAGCCCACTGATTAGGATTGAACACGCAGCCCAAAACACCAATTTACTGAACACGCAGCCCAGATATAAATAAAGTGAACACGCAGCCCACTGATTAATGAGTTGAACACGCAACCCAAAACACCAATTTACTGAACACGCAGCCCAGATATAAATAAAGTGAACACGCAGCCCACTGATTAATGAGTTGAACACGCAGCCCAAAACACCAATTTACTGAACACGCAGCCCAGATATAAATTAAAGTGAACACGCAGCCCACTGATTAATGAGTTGAACACGCAGCCCAAAACACCAATTTACTGAACACGCAGCCCAGATATAAATAAAGTGAACACGCAGCCACTGATTAATGAGTTGAACACGCAGCCAAACACAATTTACTGAACACGCAGCCCAGATATAAATAAAGTGAAACAGCAGCCCACTGATTAATGAGTTGAACACGCGCCCAAAACACCAATTTACTGAACACGCAGCCCAGATATAAATTAAAGTGAACACGCAGCCACTGATTAGGATTTTGAACACGCAGCTCAAAACACTGATTTACTGAACACGCAGCCAGATAGAAATAAGTGAACACGCAGCCCACTGATAAGGATTTTGAACACGCAGCCCAAAACACTGATTTACTGAACACGCAGCCCAGATATAATAAAGTGAACACGGAGCCCACTAATAAATGATTTGAACACGCAGCCAAAACACTGATTTACTGAA
>JAPPVO010002344.1:0-34335 GCA_030407325.1 Camellia japonica
TATATAACGGAAGCTATATCCAAGTTGAAAAATTATTAAATAGTCAAAATGTATGGTATAATGTTATTTATATGATACTCTTGATAAATGAAAATTTGTAATTCATAATAAATAAGAATGAATCAATTAGACCACCGTATGGACAACATCACATAATGCTAGGTGATTATTTGGTAATCTGAGAGTACGGTTATGTAATACTCTATGATAATATAATTAATGAAGAATGTGGAGTATTAATTATTTATATTAAGTGATTGAAAATATGATATAATTAGTGCGGAAGTATGAGCACATAATATTTCAAAACTATTGTATAATTTTCCGATAAAGCTACGGAAGGATTCAATAATTGCCCACGCAAGAACATATGAAAGGTGTGTATGTACTTACATTGATGGGATTAGGATGAAAAGGTTCGACACGTTTTTAACATGTTTTTATTAGCAATACCATAACTTTATTTCCGTGTGTGTGGACGCCGGCAACTTTATTTATTTATTTTTTTTATGAAAATTATAAACATTGAGATTTATTTAAAATATAAATTATTCTTTATAATTTTAAAAATTACATTAAGTCTCTAAAGTTTTTAATTTCATAATAAATAAGTCATTTTATTAATAAATCATCAAGTTAGTTAATAATTTTTAATAATGTAAAAATTTTATTTCAATTAATAATTTAAATAATTTTATTATTATTATATAGGTGAATAGTTATAAATTTTACTTTTTCAATTAATTCTATTAAATAAAAAAATTCTAACAGGGAGGTATTTGTAATTTTCAAACCACAAGGACCAATTCGTATTTTAAACAAACTTCAAAGGGTGTATTTGTAATTTACCCTTCTTCTTTTCCTTTTCTTTTTCTTTATTTTTCTTTTTATAATAATAATAATAATAATAATAATAATAAGGCGCGTATTTGTGCTCTATAAATGCACTCTCCTCTCCTCGTTAATCTCCCCAACTCCTCTGCTACTACTTGCATCATTCTATTACCACTTCACATCTAGAGAGAGAGAGAGAGAGAGAGAATGGGTTCTTGTGGTGTTATCAAGAGCAGTTTCCTCCCATTGCTCCATTCTCAAGATGGGTATTCATCCTCTGCAACCATTACTTCTCTTTTCAACAAGAAGCACAAGGTCTTCCATCTCTCTGTCTCTCACTCGTTCACTCATTGAGTCTCTTCTTTTTCAGCTTAGAAGAGTAACTATATACAAATAAAAAAATTTATAGACATTATTATTATGTAGAACACATTATTGCCGTCATAAACTTCAAAAATATCATTAACACACTTCTATATGATCTTTCTATTTTTTGCAAATCACTTAGTAGTAAATTTCCATACTTTACACGTTGTCTCTTAAAACTCGAACATAAAAGTGATAGATCTTATAATTTATACCAATAGCTATTAATTTGAACCACTTATACTTGCTTTAGTAGTATTAAATAATTTCTTGTCGTGTTTTGGATAATGTGGGGGTTTGGATTCGCCCCACGTCAGTTTATTAAAATCTCTTGACCCACCTTATAAGTGTACTATGCCCACAAACTTCTAAGAGGTCTTTTCTAGTAAAGGAAGAACAAAAATCATGTGTGCTCCCGTGATACAAAACAGACAATATCGTAGTGCGAGCGCAGTGGGATGACCCACACAGATAATGTCATTATTGGATTTTAAATATTTTTTAAAAAATATTTTGTTGGGTATTTACAGTTTGGTAGGGTGAGAGCAGCTACAGGGGACAATAATACAAGTGATGAATACAGCAACATCATGGTCAAGAGTGATCAACAAACAATACACAATGGACACTTGACAACAAGAAGAACCCTCAATTTCTCTGGGGAAAAGCCTTCCACTCCAATCTTGGATACCATTAACTACCCAATTCACATGAAGAATCTTTCTCTTGAGGTAGTCAAACTTCTATTTTTCTTTTCCTTTTTGCATTTGTCAATGTTTGGTAGCTGAGAAAACAAAAAAACTAAAATATGGAAATGGGCATTAGCCAATGAGATTTTATAAATGTATTTTTAGTAAAATTTATGTTTTCCATTTTCAGGAGCTTGAAAAGTTGGCTGATGAACTCCGTGAAGAGATAGTTTATACGGTGTCTAAAATCGGCGGTCACCTGAGTTCAAGCCTAGGAGTGGCGGAGCTAACTGTTGCACTTCACCATGTTTTCAACACACCAGAAGACAAGATCATTTGGGATGTTGGACACCAGGTAATAATAATATCTATTTACAGTTATTTTATTTATAAAGAAATCAATCACAAAAAATTGAGACTAGTGACAATTCTTTCGTCGGGACTAGTGGGACTAGGGACTAATGTAAAATGGTCCCTTAAACTTGTAAAAATTCTTTTGTTGACCCTAAATATTTGTACAATATTAGTTATGGCATTGGCATGATCTCAAATTATTTCACATATTATGTAATAGCACCAATTCTATTAATTTGATACGTAAATATCATTTTTTTTTTCAATTATAAAAATTATAGTGATACTTTTATTTATGTAAATTATATTTATCAATAAAACACCTGAAAATGAAAGTCTAATAAATTATATAGTGACAATCTAATTATACGCTAAAAACTTATGTAACATAACTAGATAAATATTAATAAATATATATACAGATTTATTGATTTTTCTTACTAATTTCTTTTTTAATTAACACTTATGTGAGTAAAAAACGTGACTTCATGTTAGACTTATCTTGGCTTTCTCTAAGCAAAATTTTTAATTTCGTCCATGAATGACACCTACTTAAATGTAACTCATGTTTCTAATTAAGAGACTATTTTGATACGATTTTGTGTCGTGAATTGTATATTTGCGTGCGTTTTGCAGACATATCCGCATAAGATATTGACTGGAAGGAGATCGAGAATGCATACAATTAGACAAACTTGTGGGCTTGCAGGTTTTCCCAAGAGGGAGGAGAGTGTGCATGATGCTTTTGGAGCTGGCCATAGTTCTACTAGCATTTCAGCTGGCTTAGGTAAATTCCATTTTCACTTCCAAAATTTGATTTTTAAAATAAAAATCCAATAAATAAATAAATAAAACTAACTAAAAAATTGGGTTTGAATTAATAATTTTGTTTGGTTTCGGAGTTTTCAAAAAAAAATTTTCAAATTTTCAATCTGTTTTTTTTAGGTTTAGTAAATTTTTTTAATATTATAGTCAATTTAAAAAAAAAAAGATCGACTTGACTTATATCGACTTAAAAAGTATAAAATTTGTTATATGTTTTTAATTCACTAAATGCATAAATTCAGAATATTGTTGTATTTGTTTACTTATTGAATTATTTTTAGATTTATTTGTAAATATTTATTTCTAAGTATATATTTAAATTAAGCACATGTAAAAAAATAAAATTTTGACTAAAATAAAAAATATATATTATTGGAAATAATAAAGCATGAAAGATAAAAAAAACTTAATAGTTCAAAATCTGTTTTATGATTGCTCTCCCATGTGTCAAACAAAGCACATTATGCTGGATTCACTTTAATTTTTTTATAATTTGAGTTCAAATTATTATTAGTATTACTAGTAATTACGTGTACACGTAATATATTGCATTGTAACCAACTTTGTTTCATATTTATTTATTTATTGCTAGCTTCAATAATTTAAGTTGGTAGGGTACCATGAGATGAAAGTGATTGTTCATTTCATTGACAATTCTAATGTTAAAATTTCATGGGGAGTATGCGTGGTTCACATTTCACCTATGTACTATGTATTTTGTTTTTTTGTGAATTATTTTTTTTTTTTTAAAATAATCATACTATTTTTAAATAAATTATACTGATGTTCATGAGATTTGAAAAAAATAAGTAAGTTTTGTTGTTTTAGCATAATTAAATTAGACTTCCTTAACATTTTAATTCATGTAAAACTTAGTTATATTTTTATCAACAATTTGTTATTCATTTGGATGAAAAAATAGTATTTTCATATCTTTTATACAAAAATATTTTTTTTTTCTTTATTTATTTTTGTGACTTCACATTATTATATTAATTTTGACCACTTTAATCTTACTAAAAGAGAGGTTAGTATGATTATGCTAAAACTATGAGGCTACTTTTATTTTTTTTAAACTTTAAGGGAATGTAATTTACTCTTTTTTTCTTTTGGTATTTTCTTTTATTTAGGCTAGTTATCATGGGCTTTATCATTTAGGCTAGTTATCATGGGCATTATCATGAAAGAAGGCACATTACAAACAAAAAAATTAGGTACCCAAATTTATTTATTTTTTGGATATATAGTATTGATTAAAATTTGGTGTGATATGCATAATAACTAAATGAATATGATCATAAAATTTTAAATTATAAATATTTTTTTAAATATTTCATTGTGACAAGATAGCATTGTTATATCACAATTTCTTAGGTGCAATTTAAGCCTCAATGAGCAGCCCAATTAGGAAAAGGGTGTGGAGTATTCCCTTCTCTTATCTTAGATAGCATTGTTTTACATGTCAACAATATAAATAATAAAATTATTCTCATCTTTTAATAATTTAAGCTTTTAAATGAATGTCAACAATTCAATACATTACACTATGAATTATTGAAAATTTCAAGCAAAACTTATTTTTCTACATTTTCTCAGGGATGGCGGTTGGTAGAGACTTGGTAGGGAAGAACAATCATGTAATTGCGGTAATAGGTGATGGAGCCATGACTGCAGGACAAGCATATGAGGCTATGAACAATGCAGGCTATCTTGACACAAACCTTATAATCATCTTAAATGACAATGCCCAAGTTTCTCTCCCCACAGCCACCGTGGACGGTCCTGCTTCGCCTGTCGGAGCTCTTAGCAAAGCTCTCACAAGATTACAGTCAAGTAGAAAGTTCCGCCAACTTCGTGAAGCCGCAAAAGTAATATTTTGTTCCTCTGAGCTCACAATCATTAGGGAACTTGTTTTCATTTTTCATTTTTCATTTTTCATTTTTCATTTTTTTAACAAAAATTTAAAATAATAACACGTTTGGTACACATACATGTTTTAAGAATAAATAAATGTATGAGCTCAGGCCTTGTTCACTGGGCTGGGAAGAAGGCCTAATGGGCCGAGGGCTACTCAAGGTTAGGTTGGATCGTGGGTTGTCGGGCCTAAACGATTACCCTCTATCCTGTTCATTTTTTACTACAAAATTATAATAACTAAAAAAAGGATAAATTGAATTAATAGTCCCTATATTTTTAATTAACTTAATTTTTTTTTCTTAATTTTAAATTTTGTATCAATTAGTCCAATTGATAATACTAATTAGGAGTTTTGACATAAAATGATCGCTAAGTTGATTAGTTCACTGAGTCAAGCAAGTTTATAATATGATGCATGTAGTTCACCTGCACATTTTTCATTAAAAAAAAGTTGATGATTGTAATTAATTACACTAAATCGAGACATAATTATAAATTCAGGTAAAGATTGTGCTAATTGCTATCCTTATAATTTGGCCTAAAAAGAAAACAAAATTGTGTTTGAAACAAAAACAGGGCATGACAAAGCAGCTGATGGGAAGCCAAGGACATGAAATAGCAGCAAAAATGGATTCATACATGAGAGGGATGGTGGGTGGTTCAGGAGCAAGCTTGTTTGAAGAACTTGGGTTGTACTATATTGGTCCTGTGGATGGTCATAATGTGGAAGACTTGGTTCATATCTTGAAAGATGTCAAGTCCCTGCCTGCACCTGGACCTGTTCTCATCCATATTTTAACGGAGAAAGGCAAAGGCTATGCTCCTGCTGAGGTTGCAGCTGACAAGATGCATGGTACACCTCTCTCTCTCTCTCTCTCTCTCTCTCTCTCAACACACATTTAATATAAAATTGAAAATAAATTAAACTACAAGGATGAAAATAGCACAAAGGACAAAAAAAAGTGAAAAATTATGGTTGTAGCATGGGGCTAATAAATTGGTGTTGTTTTTTTTTTTTATAGGTGTGGTGAAGTTTGAGCCAAAGTCAGGGAAACAATTGAAGACCAAATCAAAGACAAAGTCATACACCCAATACTTTGCAGAGTCCTTGATTGCTGAAGCTGAGAGAGATGATAAAATAGTAGCAATCCATGCAGCAATGGGGGGAGGAACTGGACTGAATCTGTTCCAAAAACGTTTTCCAGAGAGATGTTTCGACGTCGGGATTGCGGAACAACATGCTGTCACCTTTGCTGCTGGTCTTGCCACCGAAGGTCTCAAGCCTTTTTGCACTATTTACTCTTCTTTTCTACAGAGAGGTTATGATCAGGTGAATTAACTATCCTTCAGTTTTTTGTTTTTTTATTTTGTTGTTTTTATAATATAATTCAATCTAATTTATGTGTTTTTGATATGATGCATATAGTAAGTTGATTTTGTTGATGTTTTATGTAAAAATCTTCTTAAAAAAACAAAATTTTAGTTCCTATTAATAAAAGTAATGAGTTCTATTGTTTTAACCAATAAAAATTAAGTCGAGGCACCTCATCGTCTTACTCTAAAAATATTAAATAATTTTTCTGTCACTCAAATATAAAATTTAAAATTTATAGTAAATCTGACTATATATATCTATTGGTATTGTTGATGGGGGGTGCAGGTGGCTCATGATGTGGATCTTCAAAAGCTTCCAGTGAGATTTGCACTGGATAGGGCTGGTCTTGTTGGTGCAGATGGTCCTACACATTGTGGGGCTTTTGACACAACTTTCATGGCTTGTTTGCCTAACATGGTGGTCATGGCCCCTTCTTGTGAGACTGAGCTCATGCACATGGTTTCCACTGCTGCAGCCATTGATGATAGGCCTAGCTGCTTTAGGTACCCTAGAGGGAATGGCATTGGCTCCATTCTTCCAACAAACAACAAAGGCACCCCTCTTGAGGTACATATTATTTCTACTTGCCATTCTTCCATATATATATAAAATAAATTATATATATGTTTCTTGTAATTTGTTTATTGTGTCAATTTAATTTTTATGTAGTTTCAATTGTATAAATTTTACTTTTAATCTTAAATATAGTGTTAATTTAGTCAAATTGATAATATTCGTGTTAAGATTGTATTTAATCATAAATTTTGGTATGAATTTGAAAGGGATAAGAAAAGGCAAGAGAAATAGAGAAAAATATTATATCTTATATTTCATTAATATTTCTCTTATCTTTTCATTTCTCTTTCTAAATCTCAATTCAAATTTATGATTTAAATACAGTTTAAGAAAATAAACACACACCCCCCCCCCCCCCCCAAAAAAAAAAAAAAAAAAAGTGAAAAATGGCTCATTCAAAATGGAATAGACCATTTAATCTAATTCCTAAATGGAGGTTACCAACTGATTTAAATTCACACGATGTGAAAAAATTAAAAAAGAGAAATTTGATGCAATCAGTACTGTATGGATACAAAGACAAACTTTAAGGACTATACATATATATATTCTAATATTTTAGCTTTGCATTTTCTTTTCCAACTTTTGGTCTCAGTTTCCGAACACTACCATGCTGTCACAATTTGAATTCAATATAGAATTGTTTTAATAATTAAAAACTTTTAAAAGTTAGTTTTGGATTCAAATTTAGACGATGTGGTAGCACTGGGAGAGTGAGACACAGGGTTGGGACAGAAAATATGTGGTAGCACTGGGAGAGTGAGACACAGGGTTGGGACAGAAAATAAGGACAGACGATCCCAAACCCGATATTTGAATATTCTATTATTTTTGCTTACTTAAATTTGGAAAAATAGGTTGGTAGGGGAAGAGTGATAAGGGAAGGAAGTAGGGTGGCAATTTTGGGATATGGAACAATAGTGCAAAACTGTGTGGAGGCAGCAAAACTTCTTCAAATGCTTGGCATCTCAATCACTGTGGCTGATGCAAGATTCTGCAAGCCTCTTGATGGAAATTTGATTAGAAGGCTAGCAAAAGACCATGAGGTTTTGATCACTGCTGAAGAAGGATCTATTGGTGGCTTCAGCTCTCATGTTTCCCATTTCTTGGGCTTGAATGGATTGCTAGATGGAAACCTCAAGGTAATAATTTTTCATAACGCTCAACAACATTGTTGCATACTTAAAACAATTATTACAATTTCTAGGCACTTTTTTGGGTACGTAGTATTTTTGGTAGTAAAAAAACTATAAAGTGTCCAAAATTTGAAATGTTTGGATCAAATTCATTTTGGTGTGAATTACAGCACACAAAGTTTAAAAATTATATAATGTGTTCAATTTCTAAGAACCTTTTTTAGATATTTTTTTTGGATTGGTAGCATTGCTGGTAGCCAAAAAATAATAATAAATAAAAATAAAAAAGTGCCTAAAATTCAAAATGTGTAAATTATATTCATTTTGGGTGTGACTCACGATACACCAAGTCGAAATATATACTATATTTTGATTTCTAGGCAATTTTTTTGAGGTTTTTTTTTTTTTTTTTGGGTTTTGGATTAGTAGCCATCGTTGGTAGCCAAAACAAAAAAGTATCCAAAATTAAAATTTGCGGATCTGAATCATTTTGGACATAACCCACATCACAAAAAGTTTAAAATTACATCATAAATTCAATTTCAGACAACTTTTTGATTATTTTTTTTTTTTTTTTGAGTACGTAACATTTTATTCTATCAACATAGTAGCAGTTGAGAATAATCCTTGGAGCTTGACCTAGTCCCTCTATGCAAAATTTACTTGGAAGACTATTAATAATATGTATGAAATAGCTGAGATATATTTGGAATGTTTTGATGGTGCAGTGGAGAGCTATGATTCTACCAGACAGATACATAGACCATGGATCTCAAGCAGACCAAATTGAAGAGGCTGGACTCACTTCCAAGCACATTGCTGCCACTGTTTTGTCTCTCATTGGTGAAACCAAGGAAAACCTTCACCTTCTCAACCTCTAGTTGTACTTTTTATTCCCAATAGAATTTATCACTTTTATAGTTGTTAACTAAGTCATCAATGGAAATATAACCTCTTTACACCATGTATTTTGTAGATATTATAAGGAAACTAAGGAGGTGTGTTTTCCATTGTAATGTTGTATATGTACAAGGATCTTCACTTTGCATTACCTTATCAATGATAAGTAATAATGTCTTTTGTTAATGAGTGTTTTTATTATTATTCTTTTTTGGAGGAAATATACACAATATATATAGAGAAATATAAGCCAGTTTCAAAATTAACTACGGCTAAGAAGCGCGGCTTTTGTTTGAAGATTTGAAGAATGTACCATCTACCTACTAAATTTACATCTTTTTTTTTTTTTTTTTTTGGGTTGTAAAATCTAAACCCTGTAAACAATTTACTAATGTTTGAAGTAAGCCCGATGTGATCCCAATTTGCAGCTTTCCCCGATCATCAATTCATTGACTAGAACTTGACAATCAATGAAGAAGAACAAGTTTCGATTATGTTGCCCTATTGCCCACTATATGGCTATCAAGCATTCTCTCACTTTTGTCCTATTTCTCTATCGCCATTGTTGAACTGATATAGTTTCCAATTTCAAAATTAAGACCGAATGGAAGTATGGACTTCATTATTTTTTTATTTTATATTTTTTTTGAATTAGGATAATAGATAGTCTTAAGTGTCATCACTGTATCCATAGACTCAAGCCCAGGGGTAGTCGGTTGCATGATTTAACCCAATCCAAAGGAAGGGATCCACTGAGGCACCAATAAAGCACGTCCACACGCCATAGATGAGCTTAGGTTTTGAGGGGAGTACAGGCAAGGTCTCATTTGTTGGATATGATAAATTAGTTTTGATAAGAACAATGGTTACTTAAGCACAAGATTTAGGTCTCGTTTATCAATTATATATTTTAGTTAAAAAGTGTAAAAGTTATTATAAGTTATCACATCATTTTTTCTATTTTTCTGTATATTTTTTCGTAAAAAATTAAAAAATTACTAAAATAACATATTCCTAAATGAGGCTTTAATCCCTCCATAATTTAAGGATGGTGTTGTTGGAAAAGTGATTATGATTAGGCAGGTATGTAAATATTAAAACCTATGCCGTTTCTATGATTGTTTTTATTATTATTTATAAATATGATTGTTTTATCTATTTAATCGTGTTGGAATTAATTTATTTAAATTTGTTGAATGGAAAAATTAGTGTCCAATTATTTTTTACTGAAGAACAACCGAGTTTGTTATTGTCAATGCATTATAATTACACTTTGCCACTTTTACATACTTAGTCATGCTTTCACATTAATAAATTTTTGGAAGATGCACTAATAAATCTTAAATTATAATCTTTTGATTCATTCCGTCCTAATATTAATTTTATGAACCAATAAGTCTCACCCAATGTTAAAGACCAATTGGCCCATATTATATCCGTAATGTAAGGACACTTGTGGGTTTTGCTTATATTGAAACTACGTCTCTGGCCCAAATAATATTAAAGAAAACAACACACCCCAACACACCCAAAACACCCAGCCACACACACCACTAAACAGAATAAAAAAATAAATCCCAACACACCAGCAATCAAATTACTTACCTGTTACACAATACCCCCAACACACCCAAAACACCCAGCCACACACACCACTAAACAGAATAAAAAAATAAATCCCAACACACCAACAATCAAGAACATATTACTCACATGTTACATTGTGATGGCCGTAACAACGCCCGCTGAAACACAGCAAAACACCACTGCAAATGAATACAAACCCGGACCACGTCGCCGACAAAAAAATATCCACCACCCCTAGACAAAAAGAACAACACACTCTCCCCCAAAACAATGAGAACAATGTTAAACAATTCAAAAACGAAATCCCGAAGATAACATTTCCTTATCCTCATCCAAAACTGAATCAGTCAATTAGGAAATCAAAATCAAGGGTACACATGTAAAAATAAAAAAAGAAAAAGAAAAACCCATCTAAATAAAATATACCAAGAAAATAGGACTAATTGGTGTACAAGAAAACGCTTAGGATCAAATGGTTTAACTTTCCTCCATTTAAGATTTATTAGTAATTTTTCCTAATTTTTTTAACATACGTTGAGGAGTTTATATTAGTAATTGTTGAAAAAAAATGAATTTTTGGTGACTTTAAATATTAAAGTGGGTCCTAACCATCTATTGTGTTGGGTCCAAGTGGGTTTAGATATTTTGCAATGAGATCTTTACACCACAAATAGAATGGACAAAAACCATTGAGAATTGAATGAGAAATTACCCCATGAGCTTCATGAAAGAGTTAATGAGGTTTGTAACTTCTGCCTTTATTGCAGAGTTTAATAGTGCATTAATGGGGTTTGTAACTCCTGCCTTTATTGCAGAGGTTAATGGTGCATTAGTGACCAGCCATAAAGGCTGGAGGCTTTTCCTCTCTCCCCTATACATGTATAAATTTAGTCAGTTTGCTAGAAATTTCTTACTGTGAGAGAGTGCTGCCATTATCGGTTCACCAAAGCTAACAGAAGGTGCTTCTGAGTTAGCCGGTTTAAACCATCTTATCTTGGGAGACAGAAGTCGACGTTCCTCCAACACCCACGGTGAGGCGGCTAATCTGTTTTAAGGACACTGTGGTATCACACAGAATTTGGTTTGATTTCTTGTTTTCATATTCAAATTAAATATGTTCTTATATTAGTCTTGTTTCATGTTTATGCTCTATGATGTAATTTATCAAGTATGGTTTTATTTGATGTTCTTTTAGTTAATTTAATAAAGCATGAAATTATTTATTTTGTTTCAATTATCCAATTTAAACAACAATCTTAAAACAGATTATGTATTTCTCATGGAAAAAATAAATAGATTAATATGTAATTTATATCTGTTAGTCCACTGTTGCATCATATTGTTACATATGTGACTATTGCATATTGATCATAAAAACTTGTTGCTCAGAATTGTTTATTTTCGTTTCTATGTGTGTAATAGCATGTTCGTAGAATATGTCAAGAATTATTTAAAAGTCATGATTAGGATATTATATTATGTAACATATGTTTGGTTCTGGAAGATCAGAATGGTGTATAGACCACTGTTTCTAATATCATAGTGCTTGATTATAAAATTAATTTCATATGAACGCTGCTGTATTGGTTTCTATGTGGTTCTATAAAACATCGAGTGAGGTTTTTTTTTTTGTATAATACCAACAAGATTTGATGCTATTGTGTCTGTCTATAGTCTATTTAATATTTGTTATAGTTCACTAGTTTTTCTTTTCCCATGTAAATTAGTATATACTTTTGTATAATAATAAGCTCATTATTTATAATTTCATATATGATTGTCATAATTGGACTATGAATTTCATATAGGAATAGGATGAATGCTACTGGTTTCATCCTAATTGACTAATGTTGCATATGTATATTTTGGTTTTGCATGCTTCTAGCTTTACTATCTAATTTGCATGTGAAATTGCTTCTAATTTTCTAGAATTATATACATAAGTTATTTCCTTGTTTATTATTTAATAATTCTTATATAACTCATGGTAATAAATTTAATTTTAGTATTTGAGATTATAAATTTTAAGATTTGTAACTTGTGTATTTATTTCCATGAATAGTGTGTGATTTAATTGGATGAATTAAATTTTGAATTTAATTTATTTATTTTGGAGTTATAAAATTTGTGTAACTTGCCTATATTTATTTACATGGTTATTGTGAATTAAATTCTTATATAATTCATGGCAATTAATTTGTAATTTAATAGTTAAGAGTTTTTATAAGTTATTTAGGAGTTATAAGGCTTTGTAACTTGTATAGTACCTTAATTCATTATTTATTTTGCTATTCTATGATTTGCTAGAAGGTTAAATAATATTTGATTGTATGTATAATTTCTTTAGATTAGTTGCTTTATATTATGTTGTCGTTTGCTACCAACCTTCTTTGTAGGCATACCTAAGCGTGGAAAGGAATTTTATGGACTACTTATAATCCTCAATTGGATTGGTTTATTTTTCCTTTATATTTGAAGCAATTTTTTACTTGAGATTTATTTACCAAGTTTGTAAAAGCAAGTTTTATTTGCTTATAATGTTGTAGCAATTGTTTTACATTGCTTGTAAAAGTTTTGGACCTTGGTTTGTTTTAACCAAGTCATCCCTTGGAAATTTAATTTTAAAAATTGTTTCTCACGGATTAGGAGTCAACATGCTCTTGAAAGTTTTGTCAAAAGATTAATTGGATTTTAAGTGGGATCGTTGTGACCCCTCCAGTCTTCCTGGGAACATTCTTGACTATGTTCGATTCTAAGTTTAGTGGTGAAACTAATTTTGAATTAACTTTTCAACTATGGGATTTTCTAGTGTTAAGTTTCAATTCTGAAAAAACACAGAACGTGATATTCTTGTGTAATTTTCAGAAATGGCCACTATCACTGATGCTGCTGCTACTGCTAACGTTGGTGGGGATCTGAACCCCGGGGCAACTGGGTTGCCAACCCCTACTGCTGTGACCTCTGTGGTCAACCCTGGTGTTACTCCGGCTGTTCCGGGAGGACCGCTCAGTCATCATGAGCGCCCAGAGAAATTTGCTGGGGTGAACTTCAAGAGATGGCAGCAAAAGATGCTGTTCTACTTGACCACGTTGAACCTTGCAAAGGTTTTGAGCGAGGATCCTCTAGCTGTGGCAGAGAATGAGCCAAACAGGCAGAAAGTCATAGCGCTTGACACATGGAAGCAGACAGACTATCTCTGTCGGAACTATGTGTTCAGCAGCTTGGCAGACTCACGATACAGTGTATTTTGTGCCAAGAGCTCAGCAAAGGAGTTATGGGAATCTCTGGACAAGAAATACAGGACTGAGGATGCCGGGGCAAAAAAATTTGTAGTTGGCCGGTTCCTGGACTTTAAAATGATTGATTCAAAAACTCTGATAAGCCAAGTCCAAGAGTTCCAAGTGATCTTGCATGAGATTCATGCTGAGGGGATGCCGTTGAACGAGTCATTCCAAGTTGCTGTGATCATTGAGAAACTTCCCAATGGTTGAAAGGACTTCAAGAACTACTTGAAGCATAAGCGCAAGGAAATGTCTGTTAAAGAACTAATTGTCCGACTCCGAATTAAGGAGGTTAATAGAAAAAAATGAGGGAGTACCTCCTCTGTGAAGGCCAATATCATCGAGCATGGCAAATCTTCTGAGGTGAGGAAGAAGCCTCCTGTGAACAAGGGCTCAAAGCTGGGGCCAAGGGGTGGTGTTGCAAAGAAGCCGACATACAAGCCGCAAGAACCTGGTTATCGATTCTTAGGGAAGTGCTACAACTGTGATAGCGAGGGGCATCGGGCTAGTGACTGCTGCAAGCAGAAGAAGCCATACAAGACCAAACCTCGTGCTCATATGGCAGATATGCACTCCCATGAGGAGGATGATACGCACTTGTCTGCCGGGTTCAAACCCAAGAGAATGGTAGATTGATACTGTGGCTATACGCCACATCTGCTCCGAGAAGAAACTGTTTACAATTTTCGAGCCGGTTACAAACGGTGAGAAGTTGTTTATGGGAAACTTTGCTACCTCGATTATTAAGGGGAAAGAAAAGGTGGTTCTGAAGTTGACTTCAAGAAAGGAGCTGACCTTGAACGAAGTCCTGTATGTTCCGGACATTCGTAAGAATCTTGTCTCAGGGTCTCTTCTTAGCAAACATGGTTTTTGCATGGTTTTTGAGTCCGACAAGGTCGTTTTGACCAAGAGCGGAGTGTATGTGGGTAAGGGTTGTATGTTGGGGGGTATGTTTAAACTCAATGTAATGACTGTTATCCCAAAGATGAATAAAGATGCATTTTCTTCTGCTTACATACTTGAGTCTTCCAATTTATGGCATGGTAGACTAGGACATGTGAACTTTGAATCTTTACGTAGATTAATCAAGTTAGATCACATACCATATTTTAAGATTAATCCAAAACACAAGTGTGAGACTTGTGTTGAAGCGAAGTTAACAAGATCTTCGTTTCATTCTATTGAAAGAAGTTCAAAGCCGTTGGACTTAGTGCATAGTGATGTGTGTGACTTAAAGTTTATACAATCACGTGGTAGCAATAAATACTTCATCACTTTTGTTGATGATTGCACTAAGTATTGTTATGTCTATTTGCTCAAAAGCAAAGATGAGGCTATTGACAAATTTGTTCTTTATAAGAATGAAGTTGAGAATCAATTAGGCCGCAAGATTAAGGCATTAAGAAGTGATCGTGGTAGTGAGTTTGAATTACCGTTTATTAAGATTTGTACTCAATCTGGGATTATCCACCAAACCACGGCGCTTTATTCTCCTCAGTCAAATGGGATTACTGAACGGAAGAATATGACACTAAAGGAGATGATGAATGCAATATTGCTAAGTTCTGGATTGCCACAGAACTTGTGGGGGGAAGCAATTCTCTCCGCAAATTACATTCTAAATAGAATCCCTCGGAAGAAAGTAGACAAGACTCCATATGAGTTCTGGAAAGGCCGGAAGCCTTCTTATAATTTCCTACGAATGTGGAGGTATCTTGCAAAAGTGGTGGTACCTATACCCAAACGGGTTAGGATAAGTCCGAAAACCGTGGATTGTATATTCATTGGTTATGCACAGAATAGTAGTGCATATAGGTTTCTTGTGCACAAGTCTGATATTTCAGATATCCACAAGAATACCTTAATGGAGTCAAGGAATGCGTCTTTCTTTGAAAACACATTTCCTTGCCGAACCCAAGGAAAGGATCAAAGTTCTGAGAAGGAACTTGAAGATAATGATCAAGATGATAATCAAGCAGATGATCAAGATGGGAAAGTAGATGAGCCGAAAAGGAGTAAGAGGGCTAGGACTACCAAGTCCTTTGGCCCGGACTTCTTGACTTATATGTTAGAGGGAGAGCCTCGAACTTTCTATGAAGCGGTGACTTCACTAGAAAGTTTCTTATGGAAAGAAGCTATTAAAAGTGAAATTGACTCTATCTTACAAAACCATACTTGGGAGTTGGTTGATCTACCCCCAGGTAGTAAGGCCTTGGGGAGTAAGTGGGTCTTTAGAAGAAAAATAAAGGCTGATGGGTCAATTGATAAATATAAAGCTAAACTAGTTATCAAAGGATAAAGGCAGCGAGAATGCCTGGATTACTTTGATACGTATTCACCTGTGACAAGAATTACATCCATTCACATGGTGATTGCGATAGCCGCTTTATGTGGTCTAGAGATACATCAGATGGATGTAAAGATAGCTTTCTTAAATGGAGATTTAGATAAAGAAATCTACATGGAACAACCTGAGGGGTTTTCAACTCTAAGGAAAAATAAGAAAATCTGTAAGCTTGTCAAGTCATTATGTGGTTTGCAACAAGCGCTGTAGATACTCCATTTTTGACCGACCTTAACACTCAGACGTCACCAATTGAGCGCTCGGTGATGTTGCATATTGTGCTCGTTCTGAGGTTTCAGAGTCACGGCTGCGAGCCCTGCCTCCGAACTTCCGGACTCTTTTGTGCTTTGCCTCGGTTTGCGAACCAGGCCCTGTTTTCTTTGTTTTCTCTTCCCGAAGGGAGGGAGAGGTCTCGTAGACCATCTCTCAGTGGCCATAGGCTACGTTTCGTGGTCGTAGGCCATTTTCTCCGTTTGGAGCCCGGTTCCCGATTTTTAGAGCCGTCGGCCGTGTGCCTCGGTTTGGGACCGCTTAACCACCTCCGTTTGCTCCGGTTTTTGGCATACACCTTGTTTCCTCCCTTTTGAGGGACACTGTGGCTCGAGAGACCAACTTCGTGGTCAAACGCCACCTCCAGTGCTTAATAGTCAGTTTTCAGGGCCCCGAGCCGCGCGTTTTGGCCCCCGAACCTTCGTTTTGCATCGGTTTCGGTTCATTTTTGGCGGAGACCTTATTTTCATTGTTAGGAAGGTTGTAGGAAGGTGGGAGGCCAACAATTTTTCTGAAAAACCAGCTTTATTCCTTCATCGCTCTTCATCGCCCGATTTCTTCACTAGAAAGCTGATTTTTCCCATTCTTAGGCCACTTTTTCTGACTTTTCACCACATCATTGTGTTATACACACCTGGGAGGCCACCAATATGGGTAGGCCGACCAGCAATTGTCCTTGACCCTTTTGAACCCCTCTAAAAAGCTGGTTTTTCTCTCTCCTGGTTCACTTTTTCCAGTTTTTGACCATACAGCTGTGTTGTACACACATGGGAGGCCACCTTTCTGGGGTGGCCGGCCAGCAATTTTGTTGACCCTTTTGACCCCTGGTCGGCCAATCAGGGGGAGTGGCCGGCCGGCCACCTGGCACTTTTGCACCTGGCCGGCCATTTTTCTCTCTCCTGGTGCATTACAGCTGTGCCAACTGTTTTGCACCAGACCCCCTGCCCGAGGGTCTGTCTTTTTGGGGGGAGATTTGAATTGTTTTTCCCCCCTTTTCTTTCACTCCTCTCCCTCTATATAACTAACCCCCCACCTCTATTTCTAAGGGTTAGAAAAAATCAGCCAAGGCTCACCCCCTTCTCCCTCTATTATTACTATTCCAAGCTCCAAAACCCTAGTTTCTTGGCCATTTTGCACTACAACCCATAGCCTACCACCTCCATCATCCATTCCAGCCCCTTGGAGGTCATTTGCAGAGGTTGAAAGCTCATTTTCTTGGACCAAAAGTTGCTGAAGGTCGGCTCTACAAGGATAAGCTCTTATTTTCCCCATTTTTGCACTATTTTGTTCTATATCTTAGTTCCTTTTGCTTACATTTTTGGGCTTCGGCCTGAACTTAAAATAGTCTTATTTTGAGCTCATATTCATGTTTTATCAAGAACTTTTTTCTGTATGAGGTCTTCTACTCCCCCTTTGTGCTTTATCCCTCTTTTAAGGCTTATTTTGCATGGTATATTAGCCTTGCTTGAGAGCATTTATGGGTTTCGAGCCAAACTGTAAAGTGTCTTATTTTGATTCCCTCCTCAACTTTGTTGAAGGGCTCTTTACTATTTGAGGCCATCTACTTCCCCTTACCCTTTATCTCTTTTTTTAGGGCCATTTTTGCATCATATTGTAGCCTTACTTGTGAGCATATTCGAGATTTTTCATAAACTGTAAAGTGTCTTATTTTGAGCACCTATTCAACTTTGTTGAAGGGATCTTTACTGTTTGAGGCCATCTACTGCCCCTTGTCCTTTATCTCTCTTTTAGGGCTATTTTTGCACCATGTTTTAGCCTCACTTGTAAACTTTTTTGAGATTTATTATAAACTGGAAAAAGTCTTTTTTTGAGGCCCTCTTGATGTTTGATTAAGGGCATTCCTTCGTTTGAGGTCATATGCTTTCTTGTATGCTTGATTGCCTCTTATTTTGAGCCTTACAACTAAGCCCTTGTTGCATGCTTTGTTTGGCCTTCTAGTTTCAGTGGCTAACACACTGTTTTGAGCCTCAAAAGCAGAGGGGGGTGACCCCCTCTCACCTTGTTTTGCTTGATGGTCTTTTTGGCCTTCAAAAGAGGCCCTATCTTGCATGCTTGGTTGACTGATTTCAGGGCCAATTTGATGAGTTTTAGGGCAATCATATTTGATTTTCAGAGTTAATTTTGTCATGCTAAGTGTCCTTGATGAATGTGCTTAATAACCCCTTACATGGCCCTCTAAAAGAACCCATCATTTGTGCATGTGTTGGCTGCATTTCAGAGGTTATTTGGGCATGTTTTGGCATGTTTTATTCACTGATTTTTTCTGGTTTGATGAGTTCTCACCTGCTTCATGTACATGCCATGTAACCCATGTTTGCTAGTTAATTTTGCATGTTATTTTAGTCCATCATGCTAGCATCTTTTGGTCATGCTTTGAACTAGAAATGTTCATGTTTTGGGACTGCCTTGGCTCTGTCTTTGTGCTTCATATTCAAATAATGCATGCTTTGTATAGCTATAAGTCAATACATGTGCCTAGTTTTGAGTTTCGGGGCTCATCTCATGCATCGGGTGCCATGTTTCCATGTTTCGGGATCATTTTGCATCACATTTCAGTGCTGGAACTTGCATGTTTGTATGCCATATTTCATGCCTTGCCATGCCTTGTTAGAGTGGCATTTGTGCCTTAGGATCGGTCTTCGGTTTGCGTGCATGTGTGCACACATCTCGAGTGTCTCATTTTCATCTTATGGCCGCTA
Source organism: Camellia japonica (assembly GCA_030407325.1). Lineage (NCBI taxonomy): Eukaryota > Viridiplantae > Streptophyta > Magnoliopsida > Ericales > Theaceae > Camellia > Camellia japonica. Next base: position 19,175 of record JAPPVO010002344.1, read on the forward strand.
ATGTGAGTGTGGCTGAGGTCCACTCATATTGGCGTAAGCCCATATTGCATTGTGTATGCCATCTTTAATCCTTTGCATTGCGTATGCTAAGTTGTATGTTAGTCACATTCATATATGTCATACATATTGCGTTGTGTTTGGGATAGGAGTTAGTCCAAACACGAGAAACGAGGGACGTTTCGTACTCCAAGTGACGGAACGTGTCTCAATTCCCAGTCGCCGACACTCCGGATTATCCATGATAGAGTCTAGGTCTTGTTGTGTTTATATGTACATTCATTTCATATTGAGTCGTGCAATTCGACTCCTCGGCCATCATGCATCGAGATGCGTGATTGGTGGCACGAGGATCGAGGCGTGTATACATATGTGAAAATACTTTGCCATGCCCCTTTCTTGCTCTCTGTTGCAGCAAATCAAAGAATCAACAGCCTTTTAGAGCTTTGCACAATATTCCGGGCTTAATTGTAAACAGAGGCTAATTGGGGCATCGCAATGGATTTCCGCGCAAAGCAACCCGAACATGCATCATTCATCATCCGGAGCAGAGCTGAGACAGTCCCTAGCTTGTATGCTAATTTACTGCTTTCCTAGATTAATTTGTTAATTAATTAGGATTTTGTATTTATTCGGACTGTAGTTTTTATTCGGGACTGTATATTATTTATTCGGACCCTCCGAGCGAGGGCGCAATTGTAATAAGTGTGCGTGTGTGCGATGTATGTCTTCCAACCCTACGTCTTTCTCCCTTTTATTTACCAACTTATGATGGTTAGATTAGGGCATGTTTCAATTAGCATACAGTATGATAGCATGTTTGCATTTATTCATCCGTTTTGCATGCACCGGGCTCGGCGCATCATACTAACTGCATTTGTATTTCAATTCTAAGTTGAATACATGTTAGTTGTAGCATTCCATATGCCATGTTTAGAATAGCCGAGCCTATCTTAGTTGCATTTTGCATGTGTTGCATTAGGCATTTCTATATAGTTAGGATCATGCATGGATTTCTAACATAGTTTCTGTTTTGGCTTGGAGTACTCGGTAAGTTTTTACGCTTTAGCATCCTTGTATGAGTGTGAGTGACTGCCATGATAGCATGCTTACCATGAGGCTATTTGCTTATGTGATATAACTGCCTGAATGCCTGTGGGTGAAGGTTGGGTTATTTGGATTGGAACAATGCATTGACTATGAGTTTTAAGCCCACTAGATAGTGGCAAAACCATCTTTTCTAAGCCCACATGAGGGTGGCAAAATCTGCATTTTAAGCCTACTTGCGAGTAGCAAACCATCTTTCAAAAACAAACATGAAATGTTTTGTTCCAATTCAGGCGACCCGGTCTATACTTGTATGCTGTGCGCATCACATAGTAAATCTAGGCTAATAACCGGAATAAGAACGCATAATGTTTTCAAAACTAGATATCATGGTTAGTAGAGGCCGATCTTTGATCGGGCGAGCGGGGGTGCTCAGGAAGTGACCTTCCCCAATCGTACCCAAGTTCCTGAGCCGAGGCAACTTTGGTGATGACGGACATGTGGCCTTAGGCACGAGTCAGGGTTTCCTAAATTTCCCAAAAATAAAAATATTTAGGTGGCGACTCTGTATCTGGCAAAGCAGTCCATGTTTGGCACTTCTTTCAAAAATTTGTTTTTCTCAAAACGATTTGCCGGATTTGGACTCTTTGGTTCAGATTAAAAACCGTGACGATTTGAGTCCGAACTGTAGTGAGCCCAAAAATGAACAGAACGAGACTCATCCTCCCGGGGCGTTCGGGGACGTCTACAAGCGCCTAAGCAATGGTATGAGAAGTTTTACAACGCTATGTTGTCAAATAGGTTTAGAATCATTGAGTGTGACAAGTGCATATATGTTAAAGACACTAACAGAGGCTATGTCATTTTGTGTTTATACGTAGACAACATAATCATTGTTGGTAGTAATGATGAAATGGTTCGAACTACCAAGAGATTGTTAAACTCAAAGTTTGACATGAAAAATATAGGCCTTGCAGATGTCATTCTAGGTATTAAGATTACCAGAACATCTAGTGGTGTTGTACTTTCTCAGTCTCACTATGTTGAGAAGATACTTGAGAAATTTAGTAAATCAGATACAAGTGTGTTTAGGACACAGGTAGACGTGAGTCTACATTTGACCAAGAATAATAGTGAGAGTATCTCTCAGCTAGAATATTCTCGGGTCATTGGAAGTTTGATGTATCTGATGAGTTGTACAAGGCCGGATATAGCCTACTCTGTTAGTAGGCTTAGTAGATATACGAGTAGTCCTAATGCCACTCATTGGAGAGGCATTATGCGAGTGTTAGGTTCTCTACACTACACTCGGGATTATGGGCTGCATTATACCAGATACCCAGCGGTACTAGAAGGATATAGTGACGCTAACTGGATATCTGATATAAAAGACTCCAAATCCACTAATGGTTATGTGTTTACCCTCGGAGGGGCAGCCGTGTCTTGGAAATCTTCCAAGCAAACGTGTATATCGAGATCAACGATGGAATCTGATTTTATTGCGTTGGATAAAGCAACTGAAGAGGCTGAATGGCTTCGCCAATTCGTTGAGAATATTCCACGTTGGTCGAAACCTGTGTCTGCTATCTGTATTCATTCGATAGCCAATCGGCGATTGGACGGGCACAGAGTCATATGTATAATGGAAAGTCTAGACATATCCGTCGTTGACATAATTCCATACGATAACTACTCTCTAATGGAATTGTCTCTCTAGACTATGTAAAGTCTAAGGACAAACCGGAACGGAAAACCCAACTTAGCTGACTGGAGATCCCAAGATCTAGGTTCAAAGGGACAACCTAAGTTCGTGTAATGGATGAGTCACTGAAGAGGTAAATCCTCTTGCCCATTCCTTTGTATAGTGATACCCGATGGGGGTAGATGATTAAGCTAATGCTTTTAATGACCTAAGTCATATGATAGTCAACCGGGGTATAATGAGATACTTTATATAGGTCACCTATGTGAGTGCGAAGTGGGGCCGCTTCTTTAAGAATTGGTAAGGCTGAATTCTTTAAAACCACTCACTGAACCAAGCTAGTGCTCCAGGGCCATACTGGACACACAAGTGAGAACAAGAACAACGGTTGGACTAACTCCTGTGTGAGGTCTATTGTTTCGGTTTACACAAACGGCAGAACAGTTCAAGACATCACGTTCACTGGTTAGCTAGTAAATTCGATAGGTTGTCACTACGAAAGGTTCAAGGCCAACAGCTACTTTTTCTAATGCAGGGTTAGGCTGTGTGCTCTCTCTCCGAGTCTTTGTTGAACAGTGTCCGTTTGTTGAGTCATTCGGTCAATTTTTATTCATGTGGGGGATTGTTGGACAAAAATGGTTTTTTGGTGACTTTAATTAAATATTAAAGTGGGTCCTAACCATCTATTGTGTTGGGTCCAAGTGGGTCTAGATACTTTGCAATGAGATCTTTACACCACAAATAGAATGGCCAAAAACCATTGAGAATTGAATGAGAAATTGCCCCATGAAGTTAGCTTCATGAAAGAGTTAATGGGGTTTGTAACTTCTGCCTTTATTGCAGAGTTTAATAGTGCATTAATAGGGTTTGTAACTCCTGCCTTAATTGCAGAGGTTAATGGTGTATTAGTGACCAGCCATAAAGGCTGGAGGCTTCTCCTCTCTCCCTTATACATGTATAAATTGAGACTCTCCTGTCAAGTCTCAAAGACAGAAATTATTTCTTCCATTCTTTAGTCTGTTTGCTAGAAATTTCTTACTGTGAGAGAATGCTACCATTGTCGGTTCACCAAAGCTAACAGAATGTGCTTCTGAGTTAGCCGGTTTAAACCATCTTATCTTGCGAGACAGAAGTTGAAGTTCCTCCAGCACCCACGGTGAGGCGGCTAATCTGTTTTAAGGATACTGTGGTATCACACAGAATTTGGTTTGATTTCTTGTTTTCATATTCAGATTAAATATGTTCTTATATTAATCTTGTTTCATGTTTATGCTCTATGATGTAATTTATCAAGTATGGTTTTATTTGATGTTCAATTAATTAATTTAATAAAGTATGAATTTATTTATTTTGTTTCAATTACCCAATTTAAACAACAATAATATGGTCACTCAAAGAAAGGTATGTTTAGTACAATACATAAGTTGATGGTGCAAGAGCCTAAAAAGTACTGTTTGTGTACATTAGAGCCCTTCTAAAGTTTTCATTACATAAAATCAAAAGTGTTTATTTTAGTGACAAAGTAGAAGAAAACCCTTACTTTCCCAACTTTTCCACTAATGCTGTGTTTGGTTGGGGGATTTGGGGAGAAATTTGGAAAGGGAAATGAAAAAGGTTGGTGAAATGTGAATAAAACATGTTTATATTTCACATAATTTCATACATCTTTTTCCTTTTCCTTTCCAAATCCCTTCCTAAATTCTCAAACCAAACACAACATAAGTGTTTCTCTCTTGTTGAGGCCAAAATATGTGCCAAAAAACACACGACAAGAGCAATTACAAAAAATTTAAAAAAAAATACTAATCACAAAATAATTACTCGATAAATTTTTGTTGTATGAAATGTTTCTTGCTATATAAAAAGTAACAAACTCACCGGCCTAACATGATTAGGGTTGCTTGAGGGTTGGTTCCAGGTGAGACAATGAACGTGGATAAAAATAATATTAATAATAATAGTAATAAATGTGGCCAAATTTATTATTTAAAGATGGTTTACGGTTTGTCAATACTGTAATTGACAGGACATAATCAACTAAATTAGATTTGGCTATTATCATACCACAATTGACGGAAAATTAATTTATGGTGTCAACACATGTCAATTGGAAATTTGTCTTCAAGAAAACAAAAGATTTTTACCTTTGAATTCTTGCAGTAAAACCTTGCTTTGCCCGAAACAAGTCGCTAAAACAAGAGTTTTATTGATGTGTTGTGAGCATTTTCATTATGTTAATATGCCCTTGTTTTGCCTAGTAAATTGTATAAAATTTATATGATTTTTCCAATAAGGAGAGATTATTCTTCAAATTTGATTGAGGACATTTTTTTAAAAATTGACACTACATTGGCACTCTTTGATATCATGGATGCATTCATGACTAAAAATCGAAGGGTTGCATTTGTAGCTAAAAATTGAAGGAACAAAATGATAATAACATTAAGTTTATCATTTTATATGACACATTCAAAACTGTGAAGCTCATGTGATGTGAGATTCGTGATAATGATGCTAAATGTAATATAAAATGATAGTAAATTTAACATTATTAATGTGCGTACCAGATTCCGCACTAGATGAAAGTGGATCGGGGCTCCGCGCACAGTTGGACCATCCAGGGACTGGGGTTCCTGCAACAAGAAGCACCGTTAGAGCTACCCGGCCGGGGTTGGCCGGATCACCCCTCCGGCGTGGTAATCAGTGATCGGTGAAGGAGTATATAGTCGAATGGGTGTGTATGTGTGTAGTTGATTAGAATTGTTCAGTTACCTTCAATGTGAAGCTCATGTTGTATATATAGTGTTTCTTACTTGCTTTTCAAGGTAAGTTAATGGAGTATAGGTGCTGCCAGGTGTCTTCTCAGCAATGCTCCACGTGGTGGACCACTTGATAGTTGCCATTCATTGTATATTCTCATTGTAAGCATGCTGATAACTAACCACATTCCCTTGGCTTAACAACTTCCGTGATTTTAGGCGTGGGGGACCAGCTGAGGTGGCATCCTGCACATGCTTGCGCTCACAGATCCCATGTTTCTTTACGAGGTTTCTCCAGTTCGGTACTTACGCTCTTCAGTTCGGTACCGGTGTACATTAGCTCGGCCTTTTCCAGGCTCATTCACAGAGGTGGGCTGGGTTATTATCTGTTCGGCCCACAAACCCCATCCCGCAGCTCGGCCCAGACCAGCGCTGCGACTGGGCTGACCTTTCCACTGCGGGTTGGGCCCAAGTGCTAGAGGACTTGGGCGTACTATTGATCATGAAGTTGGGCTCAATTGTTCTGTCCGTATGCTCATCTGACCCACTTGGATTTGGGCTTTGTCGGATTGGGCCGGCCCAAGGCTTGGACCTGACCCATTTCACATTCAGCCCCTTCAATTAATATTTAAAGAAGCAAGGGTTTAAAAAGGTTTATTCGAATATTCTAACATTGGGATGTCATTGATATGTTAGTGGTCTAGACCTTATATAATATAGAAGAGATATAGGCTTAACCAAAATGTTATTTATTTGGTGTAATAAAATGAAAAATCATTAAGCTGTGTTTGGATCATACATTTGAAAAGAAAAAGAAAAAAAGATTAGTGAAATGTGAATCAAATATAGATACATTTTACCTATATTTCACCCATATTTTTTCTTTTTCTTTTCAAATTTCTACCCAAAGCTCTATCTAATATATGATCCAAATAGAGTCTAAGGCCTTGTTTGGCATGATCTAAAAAAGTCAAAAAGTCAAAAGGTCACTATCCTATTTAAGTCACATCATCTTATTTAAGTCACATCACCTCTCTAACACATCACTTCAAACCCAACCCATATTTCATAAAAAATTAAAAAGTACATTTATTTAGATCATCCCAAACCACTCTTTAAATTATGGGGACTAAGATCAGATGACATTGTCTTCCAAGACATGCCAAATTATGGTCCAACACCCTTCTCAATTCCAGCACATAGCTTAGCCCAATCTATGGACCGAGTCAACAAATGGGCTATAAAGCCTATTATTTTTGGGCTGTTTGGTCAGGCAAACCTAAGCAACTGGCACATCACGAGGCCCATTATATTGGGCTATGTTTGATTTGGCCCTTTACAAATGATATGTTGAGATTCTCATATGTATTGGATTGGATTTAGTGAATAGGTCCGTTTAAAAATGGGTTTATGTTGACCCGATTTTGGAGAGTTGAAATCCATGCATTTTTTAATTTTATTTTATAATCAGATATCTAGATAAATCCCAAGTAATAGGATAATACTATTTGTACACTACAAAATCTCAGTATATAGTATTTTTGTCGTTTGAATATAAATTTTCGAATAAAAATAAAAAATCCAGACATAAAGTCATGAACAAAATGCATAAACAGTTGAATAGAATGTATATCTGAACAATTTATTATTATTCATTAATTATATGTGAATATTTGACTTTTATTTTAAATTTTATTTTCAAATAATACACGTAACATATACTATTTCTCTTTTTTTTTTATGATGTGCGAATAAAATTTCCCGACTAATATGATAGTTGCTTTCAAATACGTAGAAAGTCAAAATTAGGTATGAGAAGTTCTCTCGTATGAGTTAGAAATTATGATTGATAAATTACATATATTTATCAAAACTTGGGCTCTATGGAAGTTTCTAAATGCATTCAATCAATTACTCTCCACCCTCATGTATTATTTCCACTCCAAAAACGTAAAATTATACAAAAATGATAAGCTTATTATTATTATTATTATTATTATTATGATTAATCTCTAGACTTTTTAAAGAAAGCTCACTTGATTTAGTTCAAAGATATCAATTTTTTGCATTGCACCTGATTTAGTTGAATTGAGTTTAAAAAGTTAGAATAAATTATAAATATTTGCTTAAAATACTAGTTGTCCTATATAATTTGAAAATTTTCAAATACCCTTTTATTAAAAAAAATTATTTAACATAATTAACTAAAAAATGAAATTCCTAACTGTTCTCTAATACAATAATAAAAAGACCTAAATTATTAATTAAAATAAATTTCTAACATCATTAAAAATTATTAATTAACTTGATGATTTATTAATAAAGTAAGCTATTTGTTATGAAATTATAAATTTCAAGGACGGGATGTAATTTTTAGAATCACATGGAGTAATTGTATTTTATGCAAATATCAAAAAGTGTATTTGTAATTTATCCAAAAAAGTAAAAGTGTGATATTATGTAATATTTATAGTTTATTGTTTTTTATTTACATAAAATTGATGAAAATAAAAATAAAATTATATTTGGTGCACATATATTTTTAAAATTTTGTTTTAAAAACAAGTGAAAGGAGTGGCGAATGTGGTTACGCTCTCAAAAATAAAAATTTTAGAGATAAAAAAAAATCAGGGATGAAATCATTATTTTAAAAAAGAAATATCTTATTTATTGAAAGTGTCTTGTGTCTTTCTAGGACCAAAATTTCATTAAATGTTTTGACATTATTGTTTTGTCCGTAAAATGCATTTATTAAAAACTTTTTCAAAATTTGTTGCTAAATTTCATTTTTTTTACTTTTCGGAATTACTTTTATGTAATGACTCATTTAACGATTGAAATTGGTCTCCTTATGTTTTTTGCAAGATTATTTACTTTTGAGGTCGAGAAAGTTTAGTTCCTAAAACTCTTACATCTTGTAGTGTTATTAGCTCTGCGGAGGGATGATTGTAGGTTGTTTAAGGTAGTTAGAAGTGGTTGTTGATTGCCGGAAGTGACAGTTAACAGTCGTAGATGATGGTTGGCTACCTAGAGTAGTGGTATCTAAGGTGGTCTTTCGGCAAGAGATGGCGGCCAAAAGTGGCCGCTACTGAGAGGTAGTGGCTAGATGTGATTGTCATAAGAGGTCATCGACTCTCCAGTAACGGTGGCAGTGATGAACTGTGAGCGGTAGCCGGATGGGTGAGGGAAGAATGAAAGAAAAAGGGGGGGAAAAATTAAAATTCTAAACAAGTGCAATTATTTTTTTTTACTATTTATAAGTTTTTAGAAATAAAAATAGATATCAAATAAATTATTATTTTTTGAAATTTCATAAATATAAACTAGAAAAACTGTAACATAATCGGATTAGTTTAAAATAGATTAGGCATGTTGGATATTGTTACAAGATTCATTTTCTAAAATTAGGCAGTGGTGTTACACGTGTGAATTCTGAAATTTCTTTCTCTTGATGACTTGTCGGATTAGTTTCCAAATTTTTTAGAGTAATTCAATATAGAACTTTCCAGAGACATCCAGCATGCATAGAAAATGAATCCTGTAACAGCTCATATGGTTTGGCCCCAAAATAGACAACCAACCCATATCACAAGAAGTTTCCATACCCAATTTTCAGTTAAAAATGATTATTACTATATTTTTGCAAGGCCTATTTTTGTTTAGTATTTTCCGTCACTTTCTCAGTATCCAATCACTTCTCAACACGTTAACACCTACATACTAATCCAACCTAATCACCATTCACCACCGAGTGGTGCTAACGTGAAAAGGTACATTCTTTCCACACAGGTGAGTAAGGTTTAACTCTTTGAGGCACAATTAGCATTTCCCTTAATTAGTTAAAACTAATCGTCCTGTATTCTGATCGTGATTTTACCTCCAGTGTTGGGAATTGGTACATTCTTTGTTTATCCCAGTTGTAGGTCTCTTTCTTGGGTTGAGTTAAACCTGACTGACAACTGATTACCTTAGGATCAAGTCCCATGAATATTATGATATCCCAATACAACGTCCTTTTTTTTATGTTATAAAAAATAAAAATAAAAACAAAAAAAAAACTCAATCACAACTCCTTCGCCCCCAAACCCAGGGAAGCATTTGATATCATCTCGTGACATATGTATTGCGTAGAAAAAGCAAGTATAAACTAGAATAGGGGGTTTTAGTTTAAGATTATTGATATTAAATTTTTATGAGGTAAATGATATGCAACATTTTCATAGTAATTTGAGTGCTTTAACATTTTTACAGAATTGAGAAATTTTCAGATATTCACAGAGAAATTTCAACTCATTAAAGAGAAATTTTAAAGAATTGAAATTTCTCTGTGACAAACTGATTAAGATACCTTAACTAATAAGAAAAACATATAAGACCTCTTTTACTATTCAAAGTTGAAGAGAGATGTTTCACTAATTTTCTCTTAAAAATCTCTTTTATAATATTTCAATAATCAAATTTTGAATTTCATTTAAGGGTAAACTACCAATAGGTCCTAATATCCCATCAAATCCTATTGAAAATAAGTCTTGGTAAAATTGTTGCTAAAAATAATATTTTTGTGACAATTTTTTACATATGTCGCTAAAAATTGACAATTAGTGACTTTTTTTTGTCATGATTTTTATAAATTGTCACTAAAACTTATAATTAGTGACTTTTTTATGATAAATTTTTTTTCATAAGACCTATTAAACAATAAGTCTACTTATTAGGACTTACACACAAATACTCCTTTATTTAAATTAATTTTATTTTATAAACTATAAACAAAAACTGTAGCAAACATTTTAACATAATTTCAACAATGTGCCTGTTTGGCAGAGCTTAATTACAGCTTATTTCAGCTTTCAGCTTAATTTAAGCTATTTTGATGTGTTTGGTTTAACTTATAGCTTATAGCTTATAGCTTTTTGGAAGTCAAAAATCAGCTTATTCTTTGAGTGGGGCAGGAGATGCTTTAAGAATAAGCTGGAAATCAGCTTAAACTGAAAGTTATAAGCTATAAGCTGTTTAGGCATAAGCTATAAGCACTTTCCCACAGCTCTACCAAACAGGGCCAATATATATATATATATATATATGGGCGGTCTCAATCCGTCTCACAATATTCCAATAATAAGTTTTATAAGTTTATTCAAATTATTTTTGTCATATAATATTAGGAAAAAATGTTTAAACACTTTAAAATAAGGAAAATGTTTCAGTGCTCGAAATTGACACGGCTCGAACGGCTCGACAGCCCAAAACGACGTCGTTTTGGGCTGTATTTTTTTTTTTTTCTTCTTCTTCTTCATCATTTTGGACTGAAACCAGAGGGAGAGGAGAGAGAGAGAGAGAGAGAGAGGGAGAGAGAGGAGGCAGGCCTCCGCGCGCCGTCCGTCCGTCGCAGCCCTTCGTCCGTCCGTCGCCCCTCGTCGGCTCTGCCCCGATCGCGTCGCCTCCGTCGCCTCCGCCGCCTCCGCTCCCTCCTCCTCCTCCTCCCCTCCCCTCCCCTCCCCTCCCCCTCCATTTTTTAGGCCCCCTCCAGTCCCTCCTCCTCCTCCCCTCCTCTCCTCTCCTCTCCTCTCCTCTTCCCTCCTTCCTCCTCCCCCTTCATTTCTGCGTCTGAAAAAAAAAAAAAAAAAAAAAAAAAAATTCGGGCCATTCGAACTACGTAGCTTTCGAGCTACGTAGCAAGACCGTTAAAATAAATGTCAATATATATTTATATAGTCTCGAGCCAAACTCGTGCTTTTGTTTTTTGAAGAACAAAAATGCCAATTTCTTGGTGAATGTTATGATCCCTATTAGTAACTCAAATAAATTTAGGGAAATACTCTATTATTATTATTATTATTATTATTATTATTATTATGGATAAATTAGAAATACAATCTCCGAGATTTATTTAAAATACGAATTGCCCTCTGTGGTTTGAAAAATTACAAATATCTTCTTATTAGAATTTTTTATTTAACAAAATAACTAAAAAAATTAAAATTTCTAAAAAATTAATAAAAGGGTCTATTTGCTATGAAATTAAAAACTTCAAGAGGTGAAATATAATTTTCAGAATCACATGAAACAAACCTCAGGGGTGTTTTTGTAATTTACCTTATAATAATAATAATAATAATAATATAATATTATTATTATTATTATTTCGCGTTCTTGGTATCAGAGCCCGGTGATGTTGTATCCTGTTTCTAACTGTTTAGTTTCTTCTAATTAATCGTTTTCATTGTTTATTCGGTTAATCTAGTTTTCGGTTCCATCTTAATCACCCACGAGATCAGTCTGTTATCCACCTGGTTTCAGTCACCCACTTCCATTTCTCGTCCAAAGTAAGTCCTTAGAGTTAGGCAGTGTGGACATTTAGGATAGGGTCTGTGCTAAACCATTATGGTCTGTGGTAACTTGACAAGAATAGGGTATGTATTAAGATATCTGTAAAACTGATTAATTAGAAAGAACAATGAGTCGATTATTCAGAAGTAACTCATCAGTCAGTTCTAGGTCAACAACTTTACCTTCCATACCTAATCAAGGATTAGTCATTAATGAAGAAGATGTTGAAATACAAAATGATCAATTTAATAGAGATTGGAATATACCAAAATTACAAATCAAAGAAATTTATAAAACAACATTTCTACAGAATGTTTTTAAAGTTGCATTACATGTTAAAACAATTGAACAAGTTTATGCTTTAGAAAAACCTCGAGAAACTTGTCAGTTATTTGATACTAAATTAATTAAAAGACATAAAGATAATGGTTACAATTTTATTCACATTGGTCTAATTCAAGTTGGTCTTAATCCACTTACACCTGTTGGAAAAAATACTTCTGTTTTATTATGCTTAAGAGATGCTCGTTTTCTTAATTATAATGATAGTTTAATGGGAATGATGGAAACTGGTCTTCATAAAGGTCCAGTACATTTTAATTGTTTTCCTGATTTTACACTCAGTTTAAGTGATCCAAATATTTTACATGCTTTAACATTAAATATTCAACTACATGGTTCATTCACTAATATGATGGCTAAGACACATAATATTGCTTTAATTTATCGTGTTCACTATAAATGTATGCAAACTAATTTAAATGTTCATGCTCTGCATAAATCACCTAAAGATAAAACTTTACTTATTCAAAGTAGTAGTCATAATGAAGCCCATATTAATATTCCTAAAATGATTGAATGGAAAGATATTGATTTACCTGATGAATGGATTACTGTTAATGAAAATTACAAACATAATCAGCAACAATCCTCTGAACAAGATATTAAAGATATCAGACAATTTAATGATGGTTCTGTTCATATTAAATTTAACCGTAGTCAATCCTCTAGACATAGTACATCTAGTGTCCCTAGCGAAATAGAAACTGAAGATGAAATATTTACCACACCTCTATTTAGAAAAAATAGTCAACTTAATATCGGTCCAACCATAGGTCCTACAATCAATCCAAAATTAAAAGGAATTGATAATTCCTCAACTTCTCAAATTAGTAAACCTGTTTATTCTACACATACTCATTTCCCTGATGAAGAAGTTCAGTCAACTGACTCTCCGACTCAAACTGATATGGAAGAATTTACACCACCTGTCAATCCCCAATTATTGACAATTAAAAAGGAATTTACTCCCAATCTTGATAAATTACTTATTGATTTTAAATCTAAAGCTAATCGCACCCAGCGCCATGCTTATTATGCTAAATATACTTCTGCTCAAATGTTTCAACTCTCCCAAGAATGGTATAATTTTATGGTTCGATATGGTTTTGAATTACCCTTACTAGAATATGAAGAAAAATATTATAAAACACTTACTACAATTACTAAACATAAATGGAAAACTTCTGCTACCACTACAATTAGTTCTAGTCATCCTCCCTTAGAAAAAATTATTCTTAATCAACAAGGTTCTGAAATTCCTGCCTCTCCTTTTAAATTACCTGGAGATGATAATGAACTCAAAAAAGTTATTGAACAAAATAATTATACTAACCAGTGTTTAAATACAATTGGTAAACAATTAGATAAAATAGAAACTAATTTAGAATCTGTTCACACTTCATCATCTAAACAACCTTTAGATGCACCTTTACTTAACCTACCGAGTAAACGTTCTACCCGAACTAGCCTCGTTACAAATAATCAATCATCTACGGTCCAAGCCATTGAAAAATTATTTACCAAATTAGCAGTACCCGATACTCCCTCACCTTCTAAAGATAAAGGTATTACTGTCCTAAATCAACAATTTGATATTAACCCAAATTCTACTTCCTCTGATACTGACAATGAAATTAATAACTTAGCTCAACAATTCCAAGTTACGAAAATACATTATCCAAAAGTTAATCCTCAAACTACCAAGAATTGGTATACTAAGCCTACTCCTGTTGATTTACAATTTGAAGAAAATAATGTTAATAATCAATTTTCTGTCTCTGCTAAAAAATTATACGAATGGAATATTGATGGTCTTAGTGAAGATCAACTCCTCCAAAAATTAAATCATTTATCTATGGTCTCGAATAGTTATCTCTCTAATTATCCCCAATATACTCAACCTGAAATTGTAAATTTAATTACTACTGGCTTTACTGGTCAGCTCAAATCTTGGTGGGAAAAATATTTAACTGACACCCAACGAGACTCTATCATCTATGCTAACCAAACTGATGATCAAGGATTACCTATATTTGATGAAAATTTAGGATGTTGCCAACCTGATGGTATTAACCAATTAATTTATACAATTATTAGACATTTTATTGGTACCCAACTAATATATATTCTCGCATACATGATCAACTCAGTAATCTTACTTGTCCAACCTTAAGTGATTTTAGATGGTATAAAGATGTTTTTACCTCTAGAGTTATGTTGAGAGAAGACTGTACTAAATCATTCTGGAAAGAAAAATTTATTAATGGATTACCTAGTTTATTTGCTCACAAAATTAGGGATGTTCTTAGTCAACCTACTGGTGTTATTGAATATGATAATTTAACATATGGTGATATAATTAGCATATTCAAAAGAAGGCTTAAAAATGTGTATTGATTTAAAACTTAGTCAAAAAGCTACAAAAGATAAACATAAAGCTAAATATGAATTAGGAAATTTCTGTGAACAATATGGACTACCTCCTATTGCACCTTCTCGTAGGAAATCACACAAACATTCAAAAAATTATAAATCCAAATATTATCATAAAAACAAGAAGCCTTATTCACCCTCCAAATCTAATGATAAATTTTATACTAAACCCAAAAAGAAATATCATAAATCTAAATCACATCCGAGATCAAAATCTACTAAAGATATTACGTGTTATAACTGTGGACAAAAAGGCCACTATGCTAATAAATGCAAAGAGAAACAAAAGCTCAAAGACAGAGTCAATCAACTCCAAATTAATGATGAATCCAAAATTCAGTTATTTGAAATCTTCCAATTAAATCAATCTGATAATGGTTCCTCTTCTGTACTTCCATCTACCTCCAATTCCCCATCTACTAGTGATAATTCTGATTCTGATAATCAAATTACCTTAGGATGTAATGATGTTTGTTGTAAACTGTTAAACAAATTTCTGTTCTTACTAAGCATAGTCAAGAAGAATCTGCTTTAATTGATTTAATTAGTAA
>JAPPVO010002347.1:0-12044 GCA_030407325.1 Camellia japonica
CTTTTTGGGGCTGCCTTGCTTCTGTATTTACACTTCATGTTCAAATATTGCATGAATTGCATAGCTACAGGCCATTTCACGCGCCAAATTTCATGTTTCGGGACTCGTTCCATGCATTGGGTACCATTTCACCATGTTTCGGGGCTATTTTGCATCTCATTTTGCCTCTGAAATTTGCATGTTAGTATGCCATTTTTCATGTTTTGCCATGTCATGTTAGAGTGGCATCCGTGCCGTAGGTTCGGTCCTCGATTTGCGTGTATGCATGCACGCGTTTCGAGTGTCTCATTTTCATCTAATGGCCTCTTGTGTGAGTGTGGCTGAGGTCTACTCATGTTAGTGTAAGTCGATTATGCATTGCGTATGCCATTTCATTCCATAGCATTGTGTATGCTAGGTTGTATATTAGAGCATTGTGTATGCCATGTTGCATCGTGCACCGCGTGTGCCATTTCATAACATTGTGCATGTTAGGTTGTATCTTAGTTGCATTCATGCACGTCATGCATATTGCATTGTGTTCGGGATAGGAGTTAGCCCGAGCACGGGAAACGAGGTACGTTCCGTACTCCGAGTGACGGAACGTGTCTCAATTCCCTAGTCACCGACACTCCGGATCATCCATGATGGAGTTAGGCTTTGTTGTGTTTTCATGTGCATTCATTCCATATTGAATTGTGCAAATCGACTCCTCGGCCATCATGCATCGAGATGCGTGATTGGTGGCACGAGGATCGAGGCATGCATACATTTGTGAAAATACATTGCTATGCCCCTTTCCTGCTCTCTGTTGCAGCAAAATCAAGAATCAGCAGTCTCCCGAGTCTTGGCGCGCTTTCCAAGAACAATTGCAAAACAGAGGCTAATTGGGGCATCCCAGTGGATTTCCGCGCAAGGCAGCCTAAACGTACATCATTCATCAGAATCATGGCAGTCCCTGGCTTGCATGCCAGTTTATTATTTTCTTAGTTAATTTGTAAATTAATTAGGAATTTGTACACATTTTGGACTGTATTATTTGGACTGTAATATTCTTTTATTCGGGACTGTATATTTATTCGGACCCTCTGCGCGAGGGCAACAACTGTAATAAGTGTGCGTGCGTGTGATGTATGTCTTCCAACCCCACGTCTTTCTTCCCTTTTATTTACCCGCTTATGATGGTTAGATTAGGGCATGTTTCAATTAGCATACAGTATGATAGCATGTTTGCATTCATTCATTTGTTTTGCATGCACCGGGCTCGGCGCATCACACTAACTGCATTTGTATTTCAATTCCGAGTTGAATACTTGATAGCTGTTGCATTCCATATGCCATGTTTAGAATAGCCGAGCCTGCTATAGTTTGCATCTTTGCATGTGTTGCATTAGGCAATTCTGTGTATCTAGGATCATGCATGGATTTCTAATGAGCTTCTGTTTTGGCTTGGAGTACTCGGTGAGTTTTTATGCTTTAGCATCCTTGCGTGCGTGTGAGTGACTGCCATGAATAGCATGCTTACCATGAGGCTAACTGCTTATGTGATATAACTGCCTTGAATGCCTGTGGGTGAAGGTTGGGTTATTTGGATTGGAACAATTCATCAAATGTTTGTTTTAAGCCCACTAGATAGTGGCAAAATCATCTTTTCTAAGCCCACCTGAGGGTGGCAAAATCTGCATTTTAAGCCTACCTGCGGGTAGCAAACCATCTTTCAAAAGCAAACATGAAATGTTTTGTTCCAATTCAGGCGACCCGGTCTATACTTGTATGCTGTGCGCATCACATAGTAAATCTAGGCTAATAACCGGAATAAGAACACATAATGTTTTCAAAACTTGATATCATGGTTAGTAGAGGCCGATCTTTGATCGGGCGAGCGGGGGTGCTCACGAAGTGACCTTCCCCAATCGTACCCAAGTTCCCGAGCCGAGGCAACTTTGGTGATGATGGACACGTGGCCTTAGGCAACGAGTCAGGGTTTCCTAAATTCCCCAAAATAAAATATTTAGGTGGCGACTCTGTATCTGGCAAAGCAGTCCATGTTTGGCACTTCTTTTCTAAAAATCTGTTTTCTCAAAACGATTTGCCGGATTTGGACTCTTTGGTTCAGATTACGAACCGTGACAACATTCGAGTCCGAGCTGTAGCGAGGTCTCCCGCGGGCTTGTCTACAGCCCTCAACCACATATTTGTGTTGTACACACCTGGGAGGCCACCAATATGTCATGGCCGGCCATCAATTCATCTTGACCCTTTTGAACCCCTCTAAAAAGTGGGGTTTTCTCTCTCCTGGTTCACTTTTTCAGGATTTTCTCCACATGGCTGTGTTGTGCACACATGGGAGGCCACCAATATGGGTGGCCGGCCAGCTAATTTTCAGTGACCCTTTTGACCTTGGCCGGCCGGCCAAGGGAGGTGGCCAGCCGGCCACCTGAAGCCTCAATACATGGCCGGCCATGATACTTGCACCCTGTTCCTTCCAGCTGTGACCTCCTTTCCCCCCCGGATTCTGTATCCGAGGGGGGGAACTTTTGGGGGGGAAACTCAAATTTGAATCTCCCCCCCCTTTTCTCCACACCTTTGCCTATAAAACCAGCCCCTCCCCTTCAGTTTTAGAGGTTGAAAAAAATCCTCTTGGACTTTGCATACATACATCCTCCATCTCTCTCATTCAAAGCTTCAAAACCCTTTGTTCTTGGACCATTTCTACACCACCTCATAGCACCACACCACCACCATCCATTCCAACAACTTGGGGCTATTCTTCAGAGCTTAGGAGCACCCAAACTTGGTCCAAAGAGCTGCTGGTCCATTGGTCTTCAAGGGTGAGCTTTCTTCTTCCCTTTTTTAGCCTTTTCTTGATCCATTTATAAGTCTTGCTTGCTTACATTTTTGGGCTCTGACCCAAACTGTAAATAGTCATATTTTGAGATCCTTTTCATGTTTGATTAAGGACCTCTTGCTGTTTGAGGTATCCAGCTACCACTTGCTTCTTTATCTCTCTTTTTGGCCTTTTTTTGCATAGTATTTTAGGCCTATTTGTGAGCTGTTTTGGACTTTTCCATAAACTGAAAAATACCATGTTTTGGGCCCCTCTTCAACATTGTTGAAGGGCCCTACTCTGTTTGAGGCCAGCAGTTATCACTTGCTTATTTATCCCTCTTTTGGCCTTTTTCTTGCATAATATTTTAGGTCTACTTGTGTTTATTTTCGTGGCTTGATGTAAACTGTGAAGTGACATGTTTTGAGCCCCTTTTCAACTTTGTTGAAGGGATCTTGGCCATTTGGGACCAGCTGCTTCCCCTTTCCTCTATTAGCCCTTTTAGGGCCATTTTTGCATGATAGTTAAGCCATATTTGTGATCACTTTTGAGACTTGTTGTAAACTGGAAAAAGGCTTGTTTTGACAGTATCTTCATGTTTTTATTAAGGTTCCATTCTTGTTTGAGGTCATATGCTATCTTGTATGCTTGGTTCCTCCTATTTTGAGCTTTATATCTTAGCTATTGTTGCATGCCTTGTTTGGCCCTCTAGCCACTGGAATCCAGTGGATTTCCAGTGGCTTGGCTGCTGTTTTGAGCCTCCAACTTAGAGGGGGGCGACCCCCTCTCACCTTGACTTGTTTGGTGGCCATTTTGGCCTTTCAAAGTGACCCCATCTTGCATGCTTCTTAGTCACATTTTGGGGGCAATTTGTTGAGTTTTGGAACTACCATATTTGATTTTCAAAGTGGGTTTGGGGCTGCCACATGTCCACCTTATATGTGCTTAAGAATCCCTCGTATGGCCCTCTAAAGCAACTCATCATTTTGGCATGCCATGGTTGCATATCAGTGGTTATTTGGGCCTATTTTCATATGATTTATTCATTGATTTTTGATGGTTTGATCAGATTCCATGTGCATCTTACACTTGCCATGTAAACCATGTTTGTTGGTCAAATTTGCATACTATTTTAGGCCATCTTGCTAGCACCTTTTGGCCATACTCTAAATTGGAAAAATGCATGTTTTGGGACTGTCTTGACTCTGTCTTTACACTTCATGTTCGAATAATGCATGCTTTGCATAGCTATAAGTCATTCCATGTGCCTAATTTTGTGTTTCGGGATCCATCTCATGCATCGAGTGCCATATTGCCATGTTTCGGGACTGTTTAGCATCATATTTTAGCATTGAAATTTGCATGTTTGTATGCCATATTCCATGCCTTGCCATGCTTTGGTAGAGTGGCATTAGTGCCTTAGGTTCGGTCCTCGGTTTGCGTGCATGTGTGCACATATCTCGAGTGTCTCATTTTTCATCTTATGGCCTCTTATGCGAGTGTGGCTGAGGTCCACTTGTGTTGGTGTAAGTCCATTATGCATTGTGTATGCCATTTCATTTCATAGCATTGCGTATGCTAGGTTGTATGTTAGCGCATTGTGTATGCTATGTTACCTCGTGCATCGTGTATGCCATTTCATAGCATTGTGCATGTTAGGTTGTATATTAGTTGCATTCATGCATGTCATGCATATTGCATTGTGTTTGGAATAGAAGTTAGCCCGAGCACGGGAAACGAGGTACGTTTCGTACTCCGAGTGACGGAACGTGTCTCAATTCCCAGTCACCGATGCTCCGGATTATCCATGATGGAGTCTTGGTCTGTTGTGTTTTCATGTGCATTCATTTCATATTAAGTTGTGCAATTCGACTCCCCGGCCATCATGCATCGAGATGCGTGATTGGTGGCACGAGGATTGAGACATGCATACATATGTGAAAATATATTGCCATGCCCCTTTCTTGCTCTCTGTTGCAGCAAATCAGAAACCAGCAGCCTTTTGGAGCTTCATGCAAAATTCCGAGCATTAGTTGTAAACAGAGGCTAATTGGGGCATCGCAGTGGATTTCCGTGCAAGGCAACCCGAACATGCATCATTCATCATCCGGAGCAGAGTTGAGGCAGTCCCTGGCTTGCATGCCAATTTACTGCTTTCCTTAGTCAATTTGTTAATTAATTAGGGTTTTTGTACTTATTCGGACTGTACTATTCATTTGGGACTGTATTATTTATTCGGACCCTCCGAGCGAGGGCACAACTGTAATAAGTGTGCGTACGTGTGATGTATGTCTTCCAACCCCACGTCTTTCTCCCTTTTATTTACCAGCTTATGATGGTTAGATTAGGGCATGTTTCAATTAGCATACAGTATGATAGCATGTTTGCATTCATTCATCTGTTTTGCATGCACCGGGTTCGGCGCATCATACTAACTGCATTTGTATTTCAATCCCGAGTTGAATACATGTTAGCTGTAGCATTCCATATGCCATGTTTAGAATAGCCGAGCCTGTTATAGTTGCATTATTGCATGTGTTGCATTAGGCATTTCTGTATAGTTAGGATCATGCATGGATTTCTAATTAGCTTCTATTTTGGCTTGGAGTACTCGGTAAGTTTTTACGCTTTAGCATCCTTGCATGTGTGTGAGTGACTGCCATGATAGCATGCTTACCATGAGGCTATGTGCTTATGTGATATATCTGCCTGAATGCCTGTGGGTGAAGGTTGGGTTATTTGGATTGGAACAATGCATTGACTGTGAGTTTTAAGCCCACTAGATAGTGGCAAAACCATCTTTTCTAAGCCCACCTGAGGGTGGCAAAATCTGCATTTTTAAGCCTACTTGCGAGTAGCAAACCATCTTTCAAAAACAAACATGAAATGTTTTGTTCCAATTCAGGCGACCCGGTCTATACTTGTATGCTGTGCGCATCACATAGTAAATCTAGGCTAATAATCGGAATAAGAGCGTATAATGTTTTCAAAACTCGATATCATGTTTAGTAGAGGCCGATCTTTGATCGGGCGAGCGGGGGTGCTCACGAAGTGACCTTTCCCAATCGTACCCAAGTTTCCGAGCCGAGGCAACTTTGGTGATGACGGACACGTGGCCTTAGGCAGACGAGTCAGGGTTTCCTAAATTTCCCCAAAAATAAAATATTTAGGTGGCGACTCTGTATCTGGCAAAGCAGTCCATGTTTGGCACTTCTTTCAAAAAATCTATTTTCTCAAAACGATTTGCCAGATTTGGACTCTTTGGTTCAGATTAAGAACCGTGACATTTGAGTCCTGAATTGTAGTAGACCCACAAATGAACGGAACGGGGGACTCATTCCCTCCCGGGGCGTTCAGGGGACGTCTACAGCAGCTCATTCTTAATTCTGAACACGCAGCTCATAAATTTGCATTTCTGAACACACAGCTCATTCTTTTCATTTTGAACACGCAACTCATGACACGACACTGCTCGATCTGAACACGCGGCTCATAACACAGTATTCTTTTAATTTTGAACACACAGCTCATTCTGAACATACAGGATGCGATGACGGAACTTGCAGAAGTTAAAACAAACTCAGATGCCCGACATTTTTCCCTTTTTTCTTTTGCTTCGAAGTCTGGAACCTATATAGCTTCAGATAGGTCCCGGTTTTACTGTTTTCACATGACTCGGGTTGAACCCTGCGGTTTTTGAAAGAACAAAATCTCGTTTTGCACAAGCATGGAGAATGGCACAGCACTTTGAGCACAAAGCGATTTTTTTTTTTTTTTGAAATTGAAATTGAGAATGATTTCTCAACCGGGTATTGAGCCTACAACTGACCACAGCCAAAATGACTCAATAACGGAAAACAAAGGTAGAACAACCTAAACACAACTCAACAAAGGAAAAACAAGGTAAAACAACCTAAACACACCGAGTGACACTTGAAACGACTCAAAACAAGAATCGAGAGAAAGCAAAAGACACGACACTCAGACGTATTGGAAAGACGAGAGAACTCTCAGATCGCGAGGAGCCAGTTTCTCTGGGTATTATTTCCCACCCTTTCTCATTTGTGATTCTCATATCACTCGGCCCTCAAGCTCTGTTTTTCTGAAAAAGCCATTTTCCTCACTTTTTCTCTCAGCGCACATCTCTCTATTCTTCGATCTCTCATTTTTTAATCCCTCCCCTGAGTGGTTGATGAATAAACAGGAAGTTGCGGGCTCTTGCCCCTAGCATTCTGCTAGATTCTCTTTCTTCTGCTCACAGCAGTGAACTTCCCCCACAGAGGGGTTGTGATGCGGCTGGATGTGCAGCAGATCTGCAATTGACATTGGTTGACGATGCTCTACTGGGGAGTTTGGACGTGATTAGATCTGTCCAGATAAGGGAATGGAATATCCTGCCCCATTCCAGTTTGTGCTTCGCACTTGGCTTGATACCTCGCTGCTAGGAGGATGTGAGAGCTTTCAGCCCTTTTCTATTAGCTTCCGCTATGCCCTTCTTGGCGAATAGGGTGCCCTTTCCGGCAAGTATGGTGCCCTTTCTGGCAAGTGCATTGACAACGGAGGAAAGACAGGAAGCCTAACTCAACTGTGCCCCTAGTTCATTATTTTGACCATTTTTGTTTTTTGGCTTCTGCTTAAAACAAGTTTAACCAAAATGAGAGTTAGATTAACGCGCTTGTTCGATTTTCTGATTTGAAATCATGCGAGTTAGGTTATGAGCATTGAAAATTTTCCTTTTTTGGGTCCAAGAAATGGTCCAGTTTTGGAAAAATGGAATACTTTTCGAGAGAATTAGTCAACTTCATTAAAAATTCTCAAAAACTATTTTTGCAAACGGCCACTGCTCAACGAGCATAGAACCCACTCTCGAGATGCACAACCTCAGATTCGAAGGAAAACTGCCCCTTGCTTGAGGGGAGCTGCGTGGCAACAGAAAGTTGCCCCTTGTTTGAACGACACTGCAGCGCATTAAATGGCAACGGAAAGTTGCCCCTTGTTTGAATGGCACCGCAGCGCATTGCAATCAGTCTTCAGAGTGACGATCATAACCGAACTCTCGATACAGAGAAGACAAAGATGACCAAAACCATCACATGGACACAATCGAATTTGAAGTGTTTTACGGCTGGACTTCAGAATGAAGTTGCCTACGTATCCCAAAGATGGGAATCAAGCCTTACGTAGTTCGGGGGGGTTAAGGTACACTCGGGTATTAACCTCTCCTTTTGCGCTCTAACTTTTGCCAAGGCCGCTCTTCCGGGTTTTCAACCTTGCGAGCTCTGTTTTTCCTTTCTTTTCATTTCTTTTCTTTTCATTTCTTTTTTTGTTTTTCTTTTTTGTTCTTTTCTTTGCATTTTTCTTTTTTTGTTCTTTTGTTCTTTTCTTTTCTTTTGTTCTTTTTCTTCTTTTCTTGCTCTAACTTTTACCTGGGCCGCCCTTCCAAGTTTTCAGCCCAGCGAGCCTCTCAAGGGTAAAAGTGTAGCTTTGTCCATGTCAAATGGTTTTGAGATCTTGAAGTCATCTGAATCCAGGAGAATGGCTGCTGTTCGTTGACGATGCAGGAGTCCATCCAATGGGGGGGCTGAATTTGCCCCTAGTGTTGTGGATAGGAACTCAGTTGTCCTTTAGCGATACCTTCTTTTTTTCTTCCCTTCTGGAATTTGGCATTCTTGCCAGTCTTTATTGACTTGCGGAATGATCCACCTTTGGCTCTTCGAGCTGTTTGACATTTTTGCCCCTAGTTCGAGGGGTGCTTCTAATCCAGCTTTGTAAGCTTCTTTTGATCATATCCGACCTTCTTGATCTGACTTTCTTGCCCCTAGTTCAAGGGTTGCTTCTGATCTAGCCATACAGGCCTTACTTTGTGGTTGACTGTTGAACATTCTGAATCCCAGTTCAAGGTTTGAAAGTGAGGGGTCGAGTCTCGATGCTGAGAGCGATCCTAGGCTGCACAATGTCAAGAGCGATTCCACACAGGTCTTCACGGGACCGCGCAAAAATATTTTTTGAAATCTTTTAAGAAAGCGACAAATCGCTCGCGTCGAAGACAGTGCGGAACCAATCCGGATCAAGCCAGGATCCTTCTCAGTACTCACATTATCAAGCATGATTTCATTCATTAAGGGCTCAGCATGCCTCTCTTTCTCTCACTTGATCAAATTTTTGCAAATCCCGAGGAATTCTTTCCTCTTCGTTTTCACTACAGTGTTCAAAAAGAGTTTTTGAAAAACTTAGGTCGATGTAATGAATTCAAGGCACAAAAGAGCAGATGAAATGCACTGCCGTTTCATTCAAGGTTGCTGGCGCAACAGGCTCAAAGCAGAAACAAGCACAAAAACATGACAGCCACAGCTGTTTCGATTAGATCTCCTGGCGTAACTGGCTCCCCGGCAGAAACAGACTCAAAAGAAAACGAAAAGACAAACACAAAACAAGCAAGTGATGTCTGAGGTAACACCCCTGAAATCACCCGACTCTAACAAAACAGGACTGACTCGGTACAACAAGACAGACCTAACTGACTCAATAAGAAAAGACTGACTCTGTGCAAAAGACTGACTCAATACAACGCAACAAGACTGACTCAATACCCAAGTCAGAAAATACAAAAAACCAGCATTCACAATGCTCAAAACAGTGTGTGCCATACACCATATCCGGAGTAAACTGAGTGCCGCCCGCAGGTGGTTCATGCCCCGATCACATCACATTATCCCCTCAAGTTCACCGATCCAGTGCCGATAGACTTTGCTGAGCTCGGCGGGAGGATGGCCCCGTTGTCAAATAGATCCTGTACTTCATGGCGAAGACGGAAGCAGTTGTCGGTAGTATGGCAGTTTGCTGATGGTACGCGCAGTACTGGGTAGCATCATGCGTAGCCGGAAGAGGGTCGGGAGAGGCCGAGGCTCGAGGGTGTTTGAGATGGCCTTGGCCAACTAGGATTTGGAGAGCTTTGGACAAAGGCATATAAAGGCGTGGAAGACTCTGCCCTCAGGGCAGATACTTCGAAGTTTGCTGACTTTTGCCGGACGCATTGGCAAAAGGATCGGCAGGTGCCGCCTTGGCTTTCTAATCTTTTCCCGGTGTAGGGTTAGAATTGGAGGGAACTGTTCTGGCATGACGGGGCCTATCCCGATTTTCTGTCTGGCTGGAACTCCTCTCGGTTGGAGTGGGGAAAGCATCATCCACAGTCTTAGCCACGACTGCGAATATTTGCTGTTTACTCAATCCTCCGGCTTTCAAAGCCTCGACTGCCCACAGCAGTTGTTCAACGGGATCAGCACCTGTTCCCACTTTGTTCTTACCTCTAGCCTTAGTTTGATCGAGGGTTTGGGTTGCTATATCAGAGTGGAACCCGGTTGTTATTGCCATGTCATGGCCACAGCTTGAGACAGCCTCAGGTTGGCTGAGCTCGATCACAATTCGCCCCAATAGCGGGGGCTCCTGCGATACGAAATTCCCGGCGTAGGATGTGGTTGGTGGCGAAGCCGACATTCCGTAGGCGAGGTCAGCCACGGATCGCTGAAGATCGCCAATCATTCCCATCAATTCAAACGTGGTGGGCTCACGAGCTTGACACAACTGTGGCGTCCAGACCGGGCGTGCGGCAGGCGACCTGGGTGGATGCGGTACATCAACATTGGTCTCATCTTGCAAGATGATTCCTTGGTCTAATGCGGCTGCCATAACCACAATTTCCTCTGAACTTTGCGTCATCATAAGTCCGTTGAACTGAATGGTGACTGACGGATCAGATGTCTATCGTGCCTCAGCAAAGGAGAACACTGGCTATTCTGTACTAAATCTCTGAACCCCCCCTGAAAGAGAAAACACGCAGCATTTCGGCCCAATCAGAACAGACACAAGCATAGCTAAATAACTGTACTCTACTACTGATCACTGTTTCCCAAAATCACTGCTCCCCCAAAACTGAATCTGATACCCGCAGATATAACCGATTCCCAAAATACTGAACGGTTGCCCGCAGGCCTGATACCCAACTTGTAAACTGATACATGCATTCCTGTAGAGACGCACTCTAAAAGCACATAGCAAACAAGTGAGAGGCAAAACACCCCTATGTTGGTGTAAGGTTTCCCTGTCCTATTTTGTTAGGAGCTAGGGTTTCACTACGCACGCAGCGGTTTTCAACAACCTATATCGGGTAAGCAACCTGTCCTAGTTTGGAATGGTCACTACGGATTCTGAATATGCACCAGGTCGAATGGTCAAAAGGTGCCCCGGTAAAACCGGGGTTTGTGTTCCCGTCGTGGCAGAGCCCGCCAACCGGTCAGCCTTATGGCACGCTTCGCAAAGCGAGCCTCCGACAAACCGTTCAGGAATAGCATACGGAAAACACAGTGTCCTAGGCACACCAATGCACATGCAATGCAAAGAAACACATAAGTGTAGCCAAAAAAAAATATCACGAGTTCGAGTCAAGCTCTCTAAATCCCCAGCAGAGTCGCTAGAAACTGCAGACGTCCCCGAACGTCCTGGGAGGGACATCCCGTTCTGTTCATTTGGGCTCACTACAGTTCAGGACTCAATGTCACGGTCCTGTATCTAATCTCGCAAAGTACAATGCAAAACCGATGAATCATCAAAGAGTCCAAATCCGGCAAATCGTTTTTGAAAACAGATTTTTTTGAAAGAAGTGCCAAACATGGACTGCTTTGGCCAGATACAGAGTCGCCACCTAAATATTTATTTTAGGGGAATTTAGGAAACCCTGACTCGTTGCCTAAGGCCACGTGTCCGTCATCACCAAAGTTGCCTCGGCTCGGGAACTTGGGTACGATTGGGGAAGGTCACTTCGTGAGCACCCCGCCGCTCGATCGAAAGATCGGCCTCTACTAACCATGATATTTAGTTTTGAAAACATTATGCATTCTTATTCCGGTTATTAGCCTAGAATTACTATGTGATGCACACAGCATACAAGTATAGACTGGGTCGCCTGAATTGGAACAGAACATCTCATGTTTGTTTTGAAAATGGTTTGCTACTCGCAAGTAGGCTTAAAATGCAGATTTTGCCACCCTCGGGTGGGCTTAGAAAAGATGGTTTTGCCACTATCTAGTGGGCTTAAAACTCACAGTCAATGCATTATTCCAATTCAGATAATCCAACCTTCACCCACAGGCATTCAGGCAGGTATATCACATAAGCATATAGCCTCATGGTAAGCATGCTATCATGGCAGTTACTCACACGTATGCAAGGATGCTAAAACATA
>JAPPVO010002348.1:0-50944 GCA_030407325.1 Camellia japonica
CATAATAGCCAGCCTAATGTGGATGTTGTCCCTTAGAGCATCGTATCAGTTTCAGTAAATTTTGAGTCAAATTCTAACCAAAAAGCTACTTTTGTTATTTTAGTTAGCATTTTTTATATATACACTTCATCAGCTTCTCTATCCTAAAATTTGATCTTATTAAATATTCATTTTGTATTGTTAAAAGCAGTCAGAAGTTGCTAATTTTGTATTGTTAATATATATATATATATATACAGTTTCATATTCCTTAAATAAATAAATAAAATGTGTGTCCAAGTTGTCCTGTCGGACTTTCAAAGCTAAATTCCAAATAAAGCTATATTGGACATTCAGCCGGACATCCAACTTGTTCCTATATTGTCACTATATCTATGTAATTTCATATTTCAAATAAATAAAAAAATATGCATCAAAAAAAAATAATGATGGTGTAGCAGCAGGTCAAAATGATCGGCGGGATGCCCGTATTTCATATTCTAAATATATATATATATATATATATGGGGAAGAAGCTAGTCGCCTAGCAAGATGTTCGGCTAGATGTCTAGTCACTCTTAAAAATAAATGATAAAATATTATATAACCTTTGAACTGTGCATCGCTACATATAATTTATAATAGTAATGCCAAATTTAATTTTGGTATAACGAGACTGATGGAGGAGTGATTTTGCACCTTACTAAGCAATTTTTGTCCTAAAACCATGATAGCCAGCTTGATGTGAATACTCTTACTAGAGAGTATTTCTAATCCTATGGGACTGTTAAGGCTCATTTGGTTGGTTCCATAGGATGGAAAGACTAAGAATACGGTAAGATTGAGTGAGAAAATTATTAATGTGATAGTATTAGGTTGAAGATGTAGGATAAATAGTGTTTGTTTGTAAACTACTAAATTAGTAATATTATAAATATTATTATTTATATATATATATATAATATTTTAAATTTTTAGTATTTTTTAATATTATAATTATTTTTTCTCTTGTACTTTTTAAGTTCACTAAATTTAGACACTTAAAAAATATAAATTTTGCATAAAAATAATTTAAAATTCACTAAATATAAAAAAAAATCATAATTTTTTAATATTTATTAAAAAAATTAAAATTTTCATTTACAAATAAATTATTTGAAAAAAAAAAAGGCCAGATAAAAAAAAAAAAGTCATAAAGTAACTACAAAACAATATAACCACCACCGCCGTAAACAGTGCTCTGCCAAAATCGACAAATCCAAAGGGTAATGGTAGAGACCATTAAAAGTGGTATTCTAAAGTAACTATTAATGATATGACATCTATTTTTTTGTTTTAAAAAAACAGACACAACAACATTGTGATAGTGAATGAGATCCACTGCCATATCATTAATGGTGACACTAATTAGTGCTCTCACCCATTTTTCCAATCGAAATTATTTTTGAAACACTAATCCCATGATGGGACTCATTTCTCAATCCTATGTCTCTACTAGCTATGCTAGTCCCACTGCTCAACGGGTTTGTGAATCCAATTAGATTACCAGTCCCGTGATTAATTTCACAATCCAACATGTTATGAATGAGATTCACATCAATTTTAGTTCAGTTCTATCATTGATGTGGGAAAACAAACGTAACCTTGGTCCTATGGTCATTTTTTCAAATAAACATGATTTTCATGAACTCCAATCTCACTACTAATTTAATATGTTCCTCTATCACTCAAAATAAATAGGGTCTCAATATATATTATCTAAGAAAAAAATTAAGAGGTTGTTTAGTATGAACTAAATAAATGTTTTTCTTTTTTCTTTTTACAAAATAATGTATAAAAAAGTAGAAAAATGATGCGACTTAAATAAGTACACTTATTTAGAAAATATCAAACAAGTTTTAAGTCGATCCAATAATCGTAATATTTTTATTTTATCGTTTTTGTCTCTAAAAAATGAATTATCTAATCTCAATTTATATTAATTCACAATAAATTATAACTTAACATTAAAATAGATCATAATTAAATATCACAAACCTCTAAAATGTGACGTGCACACACCTCTAGTCTGAAAATGTTCCAACAAACACTTCGTGGACTAAACCGTAAGTCTCCTAATGGAGACTATTCTCAGAAGTCATGCATTCACGTTCAAGAGTTTGGAGCACATTATTGACTGAGATTTTGATGGAAATCATAGTGCTGCTGTTTTGATGTTTAAAGCCACTTTTATAAAAAGGAAAAAGGTCTCCGTTCTACTTTAAAATGAATAATTGAAGAGAGAGAGAGAGAGAGAGAGAGCCTTTGCTTCAGTCCTAAGAATTGGAAATATATATTTGTTTGGTTTGTATACTCAGCTTAATTAATAGGATAATGGTACACATATAATAAAAAAAATTATGAACTTAATTTAAAAGTGATCGCATGACATATAATAAATACTACAAACTAATTTAATGGTAAAATTTTTTATGAAGACTTTTCATAATTTTTTCTTATGATACCTAACATCATTGTAAGTAATACTCGTATGTATCAAGATTCTAGGAAAAATTAGGGGGGGATAAAATAAAATTTAAATTTTTAATTTTATCAATTTAAATCTTAATTTTTTTAATTTATTTTTAATCTAAATCATTTGTTTATTTTCGTTAATTAAAATTGAGGGAAAAATTATATTTAATAACTAAATTCAACAAAAAATAATATTAAAACTTATTGTGTTGCTGACCATATCAATAATAAATTTGATTTACATAATTCAAATTATGAGTATTTTTTTCTAAGTTTATAGCATTGTTGAATTTCTGCTCTTGTAGTCTCTCTCCACTATAAATAGTAATATTACAAATCCAAAAATTTTACTCAAAAAATTACTAATAAATATCAATATACGATCTAGATTCATTGTACATATGAATTCGACAAATCTTAATTAAGGGACTGGTTTTTCTCTAGTCCCAAATTGAACTAGAGAGGATACCGTTGGGCTCATTTCAAAAAATCCAGTCAATCGAATAACGGCAACCATATATCTGGACTAGATTTGTATAAAAAAAAATAAACGGTAAGAAAATAAACGATTCATACAAAATTGATACGAACAAGTGGTTTATGTTATCCAATTGACTTGATTTTTTTGTAAGAATGATATACTCGACGAACCTTAAAATATAAATATTTCAAATTATCGAAACAGGATTCAAAAGTGGGCCCAATGGGCCAGACTACATGGTCTAGTCCGATGAAGAACTGGAGTTAGTCCAGTCCCTAAAGTTGTATTTGGTTCAAGAATTTGAGAAGAGATTTAAAAATAGAAAGAGAAAATGACAGTGAAATATGAATAAAATATACTTACTTTCACATAATTTCATATAGCTTTTCTCTTTTCCTTTTCAAATCTCTCCCCAAAATCTATCAACCAAAACAGCCAAAATAAATTATTGGCACAAAATTATGGGTTCCAAGACTTACTGCACTATAAAAGCATATCACTAGATCAAGACAGAGCTCACAGAAGTAGTACTCTAGTTTTTTTTTTTTTGGGGAATAAGTAGTACTCTAGTTAACAAACCTTAAATTTGGTCTAGTGAGGAATATTATGATGATACCCATTAAGTTGCTTAAAAAAATGGGTCTCTATGATATCAAAATCCAAGGCACTAGTGTTAAGGTAAGGGTAGTAGATCATCAAGACTTGATCAGCTTAGGCCTTTCCGAGTTAAGATCTGAGGTCACTACTCCAACTGTTGTTGGACTTGTGGTCAAGGTGTCGGGTTATAATGAACCTATAATGTTGCAACTTTGTGTCGGAAATCGTTGCCTGGTGATTCTAATGAAAAGCTTGGATTCAAATTCAATACCTCAATGCCTAAAGAATTTTCTGGAAAACCAAGAAATTTGTTTCGTGGGTGTCGATTTGAGTAGCGGAGTTCATTGTTTGAGTTGGAAACGTGAAATAGAATGCAAGAGCAGCGTTGAAGCGAATGAGTTGGTTGCTAGAGTTCTTAAGAAGCCTCGTCTTATAAATGCTGGATTAGCAACATTAGCCGCTGAAGTTGGAATAGCTTGGGAGCAATCCAAATATCTGTCTAATTTCAACTGGTATGCTTTGGTTTTTTCGGATGAAGAAATTAAGTATGTTGTTGAAGATGTTTATGCATCTTTCCTGATTGGAACCAAGGTTCTTGGCATGCTTTAAATTTCATCTTCTTCCATCTAGTTGTGTATTTTGTTGGTCACGCTCAAATGCTTTAAGTGTCACCTGCTTTCTGTTATATGTTTTGCCTCCATATGAGTGTTTAAGGGTAATTTCCATAATATCCCAGTTTATGTGTGTAGGAGATTTTATAATGTATAACCAGATTATGTAGTCTAATAATTGTGTAACATCTTTGTGATATAAGGTTTTGGAATCAAATCTTATAAAAAAGAGTTTGATACTCTTCTATAATATCCCATTTTGTGTGTGTGTAGGAGATTTTATAATGTATAATTAGGTTATTTGGTCTAATGATTGTGTAATACCTTTGTGATGTAAGGTTTTGGAATCAACTCTTATAAATAGGAGTTTGATACTCTTTTGTGGTGATATTTATTTCTCTTCCCTTATGGTTAGCATGGAGTGGTTGTTGGGCTATTTAATCACTAATGGTGTAATATTTCTCATATTTGTAATTACTTTCCTGTCAATTGACAACAAAAACAAGACAAAAAAAATTATAATAGAAAATTTTGAGGCAAATTATTTTAAAAAATCCATAATTTGAGCCTTATAACAAAATAAATCTAAATTTTTTATTTTATCAATTTAAATTCTAATATTTTGTTTTGTTTTCAATCTAAATTATTTGTCTATTTTCATTGAGTAAAATTGATGAAAAATTACGATTTTAGTTATTACCCTTTCATTGAGTTTAATGACTAAAATATTATTTTTTTAGATAAATGGTTTAAATTGATAAAATTAAAAATTAAAAATTTATTTTGTTACAAGGCTTAACCTTGGGATTTTTTTGTAATTTCTCTAAAATTTTATAATACATCCCCAAAATTTTGGGATGTATACCATATGATCTACTTATGACATTTGTGAACTTTCGTTATGATTTATTATGATGTTAATTATGCATTAATTATGAATCATTGTGGTGTTAGTTATAACTCATTCTGATGTTAGTTATAACCTATCGTGATTATTATTTTGGTAATATAAGGTTTTTTTTTTTTTTTAACAGAATAAGGTATTTTGTTATGAATTTTTTTTTTAATTATGAAAGAAATAAATTTAATTCTGACATTTATGATAATTAAAAACAATGCAATGTATTCTAGAATGACCCTTTTATAATACATTAATGTTGATAGTACAGCTCTATCATAATTAAATTATTTTTAATCATAATGAAAAAAAACCAAACATTCCTTAATGATAACAAAATAACATTTACAATGAGTAACATCGCAAGTAACCAAGTTATAACTCAGGCATATGGCACGCCTCTTTTCTAAGTGTTTATTATAAAATATTTTGGTGCATTTCATTCTGTCCGGTTTGAAGTTTTCAACAATAATTTTTTGAATCTTCTATTCGTGTTTTCTTTAGTGAAATTTTTTGACATTTTAATCCAAAAAAAAAAATTTACTTTGTAAATCCACTAAAAAATTTGTACTTTTAAAATTTTTCCAAAAAAATTTAAAAAATCTATTGAATATAACAAAATATTAAAATATATTGAATTATAATATATATATATTATTTTTTATATTCAATGTATTTGAAAAAAAAAATTTTACAAATTTTATACTTTTTAAAGTATATCTAGATTAAGTAAATAACAAACTAAAAAACAATTGATTAAAATATTTAAAAATTCACTAAAAATTTAAAAAAATAATAATAAATAAACACACACACACAAATTAAAAACTCATACTACAATTTTTGAAAACTCCAAGCCAAACAATTTTTAGTTCGAACGGGTTAATTTTCAAAGCCCTCAAACTGAACAAAGTAAGAAAATAAACATAAAATTGAGTCAATTTTGTAGTAGTGAATAACAAACAGAGGCGGGGTAAATCCAAAAAAAAAAATCTCTCTATAATGAGAGTTTCTCTCTCTTACATGAGAGTTTTCTACTGGACGTGTAGCCTTTAGGGTTTATCCTTTCCTCTTGGTCTTTGTGCTCTCAGAGCTAGGATCTTCCTTGTCGGTTTCTCTCTTCTTCTGCTTTCTTTCCCCTCTTGATAGGTGTGCCTTCTTCTGACCTATTTGATGGAAAGTTTTGCCTTACTCGAAGGAACTGATGAGACTGAAGATGTGTCCGAACGGTGTTTGGTGGGAAAAATCCTCGCTCCCAAGATTTTGAATAAACAAGCGGTTGCTAATGTCATCCATAGTGCGTGGAAAACTCGAGCCTCAGTCCGCATCTCGCCGTGGAACGAAAATGTTTACCTCTTTCAGTTTGATGACCTTGAAGATCTCAGGAGAGTCCTTGAAGATGGCCCCTAGTCGGTTATGGGGAGTCTTCTTGTTCTTCAACCCCTGCAGTCTGGTATGGTCACGTCGGAGTTGGAGTTTCGATGGTGCCCCTTTTGGGTTCAAGTACATGGGCTTCCGATTGCGAAGTTAACTAGGGGTCACGGAGAAACGATTGGTAGACGTCTTGGGAGACTGGTTCGAGTAGAGGCCCACTCGGAAGGACTCCTCTTACAACGCAACTTTTTGTGGATACGGGTTGAGATTGATATAACAAAGCCGCTGTTACAGGGCTTCATTCTTCATCGCCGAGAGGAGGGGGAGGTCCTAGGAGGTGCAGGCATTACAGTCCTCTATAAATATGAGAAGCTCTCGGAGTTCTGCTATGACTGCGGCTGGATTGGTCATGATCGCAACGCATGTAAGTTTGTCTCTCGGGATGAAGGTATTAATTCGGGTTATGGTCCTCACATGAGAACAGCCGCAGCTCGAAGTTTGGGGTTTTCGTTTGCTCCTACCCAACAGCCGGTCGACACGGCTGAAATGTGTGCACCCTCTCAATTACAGCCCAGTAAGGAGGTGGCGGAGCAGAGGGCGGCGCGTGCTGGCCTAACGCGTGAAATACAGCCCGGCGTGCCTGACGAGCTAGCCCCTATTACGTCTATACAACCTAGTAGTGGGACTCTACCACACTGTACGACTGATAATATGGGAGTACCTGGAGGGGCAGAGACGCATGTTATACCCACTACTCCAACATCTCCTGCGGAGTCTGCTACCAATACAGGTATGGGAGACAAAATCGCTGGGTCTGGGATAGGAGAGGTGGGAGAGCTAGCCCACCCGTATGAGGCCCAAACGATATGGGCCAACAATTTGGATGTGGTCCCGATGAATGAAACTGCGCCACAGACCGGCCTTAACCCAAATGTAGCAAGTGGGCCTCAGTATTTTGTAACCGAGCCTTCCGATCCAACCCTTTCTTCAAGAGCCCACTCTACTGAAAGTCTAGCTCCTTCCACGGAATTCCTGGGTGTTGAAGACTCGGCCGTTAGCCCAGTGATGGGCGGTCATTCCCATGGAGCAATCGAGGTGCACATTTCGCAGGCCTTTATGGATCTCACCCTGAAACGGAAGCTTTCTGCAGAAGATTTTGATGGGCTTCGGCCTTCTAAATTGCTGAAATGTATGACTTCTAAGGATGAACCGGCAAAAGAGGAACCCACCACCTTGCATGGCCAACGCCTATTAACTTATCCCAACACTAGGAGGCGGAAAACGGGCAGGAAGGTGGGACGCCCACGTAAAAACCAGCTTTTTGAGATTCGGGTGCAGGGAGGGGTTGAGAAGGAGGCCAGCTTGGGGGATGAACTGGGCAACTGCTCTCAAGTGGCAAGCACTTTTCCTACCGGGGTTGAACAGACTGATGAAAGGGTTCCGGTGGCTGTCCCGAAACAGCCACACGAGGCATGTTGATCATCAGCTGGAACTGTCAGGGGTTGGGGCGTCCCCTGACAGTCCGGATCCTGCGAGGGTTATGTAAAACCCATCGTCCCAAGGTCATTTTTTTAATGGAAACTAAAAATAAGGAGGCTAAGCTGGACAGAATTCGCCGGAGTCTTCAGTTTACTAACAAATCATATGTGGAGCCAGTGGGTTTATCGGGTGGATTGGCTCTTTGGTGGACAGATGAGGTGCATGTGGACGTTCGGTCTAAAACCAATCATTTCTTTCGCTGTGTTATATCCGGTTGGGGTGGTACAGATTGGAGTGCGGTATTTATTTATGCTCCCACGGAGAGGCGAGCTAGACAAAATTTATGGCAGACTTTAGAAGCTATGGCTGCCAGAATCCAGTATCCTTGGTTATGCATAGGGGACCTTAATCAAGTGGGTTCGGTGTGGGAGAAGCAAGGGGGAAATGAGTGTAACAGATCCCAACTGGTTGCTTTCCAAGAAATGATCTCGAATTGCCGACTGATTGACCTTGTGTTCAAGGGTAATCCTTACACGTGGTCTAATAATCAGGTGGGTCGGGCTAACATTCGTGAAAGACTCGACCGAGCTTTAGCCGATGTGGCTTGGCGAAATCTCTTTCCATATGCCCAGGTCTTCCATGATATTTGTCTAGGCTTTGATCATTGTCCCTTAATCTTGGACTGTTGCGCTCTTCCTAGACGCGTTCCTCGGTCTTTTAAGTTTGAATCTCTTTGGGCAACTAGCGCTGAATGCGGACCCACTATCCAACGGGCTTGGGCTTATGCTCCAGTCGGGTCTCCTATGTTTTAGCTCACTCAGAGGCTTAAGGTTTGTAAACGGGACCTGCAACGGTGGAGTAAACAGGAATTTGGTAATGGAAGGATTCAACTTGCGAACTTGAGGCAGCAACTATCACTAGTGCAGAGTCACCCGCCATCCGCAGATAATATGGCCAAGCAAGCCCACCTGCAAGTCGAGATTGATCGTGCTTTATTTCGCGAAGAAATGTATCTCCATCAACGGTCTCGAATCCGATGGCTGAATTTTGGAGATAAGAACTCAGCTTTTTTCCATACCACCGTTACCCAACGGAGACAACGGAATCAGCTTGTGAAGCTACAGACAGAAGAGGGGAGATGGTTGACCACAGATGAGGCAATTGATGAGCATTTGTTGCATTACTTTTCCGAGTTGTTTTCAGCTGGCCCTCGAGGTGATATGGCAGCCGCCCTCCAAGTTCTTGACCCAGTTATATCTCCTGCTGCAAATGAAGCTCTCACTCGAGATGTTTTGGACGCCGAAATCCAAGCAGCTGTTTTTCAACTTGGTTCCCTTAAGGCTCCAGGCCCGGATGGATTCCCGGGGTTCTTCTATCACAAGTTTTGGCATGTGGTGGGTGAAGACACGTGCAAAGCGGTGAGGAGCTTTTTTCAGGGGGGCCATATGCTGAAAGAAATGAACCATACCAATTTGGTTCTCATCCCTAAAGTGTTTGCGCCCGAAAAGCTCTCCTAATTCCGACCGATCAGCCTTTGCAATTTTAATCTGAAGATTGTGACAAAAATTTTGGCCAACCGTCTTAAAAAGGTGCTTGGGGCTATTATTTCTCCTAACTAATCGGCCTTTGTTCCGGGTCGCCTTATCCAGGATAACATATTGGTAGCCCATGAACCCTTTCATGCTCTCAAAACTCACAAGGGTAAGGCTAAGTCCTTGGCCCTGAAGTTGGATTTTCATAAGGCTTATGACACGGTTGAGTGGGATTTTCTTCGTGCTGTCATGGTAAAGATGGGGTTCGGCTCCCGTTGGGTTCAATGGGTTATGGAATGTGTCTCTACTGTCACCTTTTCGGTCCTTGCTAATGGGGTTCGCCGGGCTAGCTTCAAACCTTCTCGCAGGCTGCGGCAGGGAGACCCGCTCTCTTCTTATCTCTTCTTGTTGATAATCGATGTGCTTTCTCGATTGATTCAGCAGAGTGTCCTTAATGGTAGACTTGTCGGTTTGCGTATTCGAAGGACCTGCCCCATCATTTCATATATTCTTTGCCGATGATGCCCTCTTGTTCTTTAAAGCCGAAAGGGGTCAATGCGAAGAGGTGTTGCGTTTCTTGAAGCTCTATGGGGAGTCTTCAGGCCAGCAGATAAACTGTGCTAAATCCGGTGTCCAATATTCAGCTAATGTGGACGCTCTTACTCAACATCGGCTTGGGATGGTGCTTAATATAACCCCGATCCGAGTGGGGGCAAAGTACTTGGGTCTCCCATCTTGTTGGGGTAAATCAAAATCTGCAGCCTTTACCTTCCTCATTGATCGTATGTCGGCTAAGCTCCAAGGGTGGAAGGCTTCACTTGTTTCTCAGGGTGGGAAGGAGACCCTCATTAAATCGGTAGCCCAAGCTATTCCTACTTATGCCATGGCTTGCTTTTTACTTCCTAATAAAGTGTGTAACAAGCTGGACTCTCTCATTCGTGATTTCTGGTGGAAAGGTAACTCGGCGGACAGAGGCATTCATTGGGCTAGATGGAGCAAGCTTATTCTACCCAAGTGGCAGGGGGGGTTAGGCTTTCGGGATTTCAAAACTTTTAATAGAGCTTTACTTGCTAGACAAGGTTGGAGGCTTCTCTTTGTGCTCAAGTCCTGAAGGGTATCTACTATCCCCCATTCTGATTTCATGCATGCTGTTAAAGGGGCTCGACCATCCTAGGCTTGGTCTAGTCTCCTTATTGGCCGTGAAGTGCTAGTCGACGGTTTACGGTGGCAAGTTTTCAATGGCTCTCTGATTAAATTCTAGGATGATCCTTGGGTTCCAGGTTTAAAGGATTTCAGAGTGCATTCGCGTCGGCTGTCTGGTTGTGGGGTTCGTTTCATTCAAGATGTGATTGAGCCTCGCACCAAATCCTGGGTTAAACCGAAGTTGGAAGCTGTGGTCTCCTCGGACAAGGTAGATGCTATTGTTGCCATCCCCATTTCCATTGAGAATTTTCCCGACTCCTTCATTTGGCATCATGAGGCCAAAGGATCTTATACAGTCAAGTCTGGGTATGTCGCTATGGTTAACAAAGGGACCACCTCGTCTCGTTCGACTCCGTCATCCTCATTCTGCTGGACTGACAAGGATTGGAAGTTCATTTGGGGGTTGACCCTCCCTCCCAAGATCAAACATTTTGCATAGAGGATGTGTCACAACTTTCTTGCCTCACGTCAAAACTTGCATCTTCGTCGGTGTGCAGAGTCGAATTTGTGCCAAATCTGTCATGTTGAGGTCGAATCTATCGAACACCTTCTTGTAGGTTGCTTCTGGACTAAAGCAGTTTGGTTTGGGAGTGGGCTTGGTCTTAGGTTGGCTCCTCCGCGAATTCAGTCAGTTTTGAGATGGATTAGAAGGTCATGGACAGCTTTGGCAATCTCCACCTGCGGCAAGAAATTGTTGGCCAGCTGCTATGGCTTTGTTGGCACATCTGGAAGGCCCGTAACGAGTTCATTTTCAACCATGTTCAAGTGGATCCTATGGCAGTCATTTTCAAGGCAGCCCGAGATGCTACGGAATTTATGCAAGCCCAGGCGCTGTTGGCATCCCCTCCCCGTGTTCTTAGACAGTCCAGTGGGATCACTCAAGCATGGGTCGCCCCTGCTTGGGGGACTCTTAGAGTTAATTGTGATGTGGCTCTCCATCCTGGTTCAAAAGTGGGTGCGGTGGCTACTTTGTTGCATAATGATCAAGGATTTCTTCTTGACGGGGTTGCTACGATAGCCCAATGCGCTTCGGTACTGCAGGGGGAAGTTTTGGCTATTCGTCTGGCCTGCGTTATGTGTGACACCCTTCAGCTCAGTTG
The DNA here is from genome assembly GCA_030407325.1 of Camellia japonica. Classification (NCBI taxonomy): domain Eukaryota; kingdom Viridiplantae; phylum Streptophyta; class Magnoliopsida; order Ericales; family Theaceae; genus Camellia; species Camellia japonica. Next base: position 11,769 of record JAPPVO010002348.1, read on the forward strand.
CGTGGAGGTCGCAGGGGATAATCAACAAGCAATCAAGCTCAGCATTTCTGAGGACGTCCCTCCCTGGGAGTGTGCTGCCCCTGTGGCTGATATTCAGGCTCTAGCACGCAAACGGGGTCTCTCTTTCAGATGGTGTCCCCGCAGTGCTAATAGTGCGGCTCACTGGGTTTGCCCGAGCTAGATTAGGAGGTTTTCTTCCTGTAAATTGGGTGGCTTGCCCCCCTCCCCTGTTGGTTTCCAGTTTATCTTTCAATGAAGCTTAATTGGTTTCCCTGATCTAAAAAAAATAAAATAAATAACAAACAGAGGCTGCTAACTCCAACTAATTTGGACTCGTGCACTATTAGGAATGCCAACGAGTTGGGGCGGGGTCAGGATTACATTCCTCATCTCCAATCTCTGAAGGTAAAAAAATCTCCGTCCCGGCCCCCGATCCCCGGTAGGGAACCCATCACTCCCCCGCCCTTGCCCCCACCCCCACCCCCACCCCCACCTCGTCCCCGTCCCCGCCTCCGCCTCCACCTCCACCCCCGCCCCCGCCCCCGCCCCCGCCCCCGCCCCCGCTCCCGTCCCCTAACGAGAATTGGGTTTCTCCGATTCCGAAAAATACCCGACCTTTTTCTTTTTTTAATTTTGCATATCCCATTTCCTCAAATTGCACACCCAAGTTTCAAAATTAAAAATTTTAAATAACACATATATATAAATGAGGAACAGTAATGGAAAAAAAAATATACGAGAAACCCAACCACTAAAACAAAATACAAATTCAGAGGAAAAAAGAATAAAAGCAAAAAAGTATATCTTCAGCTGAGATCTCTATTGGGACGAAACACGAATAGAAATTTTAGGTATTGAAGCTCTCAATAAACAAAAACAAAAACCCAGAACATAAAAACACAGAAATAACTCCGTAATGCAATTCATACCAAACCTAAGCCCCGTTTGTTTTCAGAGGTAGAATGGAGAGGATTCATAGTGAGGGGATTAAATAAAATTGTGTTTATTTTTATGATAGTTGTTAGTGTAAGAATTGTTAAATTATTTTTATATAAAATAATAAAATAAATAAAAAAATAAAAAATTAAACATTAATATTTAAAAAAAATTCCCAATATATAAAAAATAAAAATAAATAAAAAAATTTCTAATCCCCTAACTATTTTTCTAATACAACTTCCACCTCCTCCATCCTAATCCCCCTTCCAACCTCCATCTATATCCCCTCCTCTATCCTAATTCCTTCCCCAACTCTACAAACAAACACAACACTAAATAACCCCACATCTATCTTAATCCTCTCCCATCTATTACAACCCAAAACAAACAAGGCCCTAATGTGTAAACCAAAGGAAATCAAAAACTTTCTAAAACCAAAAATTAAAAAACAATATGCAATCTCCGTTGTTATCTTCAATGTCCAACCAAAAACCAAAAAAAAAAAAAAAGGATTTTGAGCTGAAAATGTACCAGAAAAAACTGAATCAACCAAGGAGGCTTCATTAAAAGGACATTTACAGAGATAAATCGAGATATAAAGCGTGCTAGGGCATGAATGATCTGTTAGCCATCTCGTCACAGTTACAGAGATAAATCCAAGTATAAAGCTGTGTATTATCAAAGTTGAAGCATTTTCTTCATAAACTTGTTGAAAATCTACATTATAAACATAAATCACCATAATACACACAGATCTAGATGTTCAAATAAAAAACCAAGATTGAAATACAAACCGTAACTCTCGATGAAAGGGAAGGAAGAGAGGCGATCTGCCATAAGAGAGAGGGAGAGCTGGTGAGAGAAGAGAGACGCCAATAAGGGAGAAAGGAGGACCAACAGCAACAGTGGCCGTGAGAAAGAGGCAAGCCGTCGTAACCATAAGAGAGAATGAGAGCCGGTGAGGAAGAAAGGAAATGCCGGTGAGGAAGGAGCGACATCGGAGGTGAGAGAAGAGCAAGCGACGGCAGCAGCCGTATGAATACAGAGAAAAAAGAATGCGATGTGCAAACCTAACCCTAAAATGAGTCCAAAAAATAGAGAAACACACACACACACACACACACATATGGGTATGGGTATAATAGTAATTTCGGCTTGGGAAACGGGGTCTGGGAACATATCACCGTTCCCGGCTTAAAAATTATCGGTGATTCTTTCGAATACCATCCCCAGTCCGTCGAGGGTAATTTTTGGAGAAAAATTGTTCTAATCGGGGTCGGGAGTCCGAGTCCTCGTCGGGTCGAGTTCAAATTACCATCCCTATGTGTGGTAACTTAGGAGGGAGAAGAAAAAGAAATGATTGAGTTACAAGAGAAAATAAAAGAAAAGAAAATATTGTCATTTATTTCCATTTTGTTTGGACATAAGAGAAAAGAAAATAAATGATATTGATTTCATTCCTATCATGTTTGGTTAAGCTATATAAAAGAAATAAAATGAAACGATATAATGTTAATTACCAGATTAATCTTTTTATACGTGTTAGTCTTTTTATTTGTTCTATATCTAAAAAGGTATTTTTTGTATTATAACAAAATAATATTTAGTGGTTTCATTTCTATCCACTTTTGGAGAGATTGAAAATAGGGGTTATGAGATAAATGTGCTTCTCTCCATTTCTTTTCATTTCTCTCACACTTGGTAATCCAAACAGGGGATTGAAATCCATTTCTCTCCATTTCTTTTTTTTTCTTTTCTTCCCAAATCACTCAAACCAAACACAGTGTTAAGGCTATATTTGATTAGAAGATTTGATGAGAGAAATAGAAAGAAAAAAAGAAATGCAGCATCTTTTTTTGTTTGGTTATAATAGAAAATACATGGGGAAAAAAAAAAAGTAAGAGAAATGCAATTTCACTTTTTATCTTTTAAGTTCACTTGAACTCCTTTCTTTCTCCAAGGCTCAACTCAACCAAACATTCACTTAAACTCTTTTCTTTCTCCAATTCCTAACTCAACCAAACATAACTTGGAATTCAAATCATATAAATTCTTTCTCCTTTTCTTTCTATTTTCCTTTCCCTTTTCATTTCCCTCATCAAATTTTCCATTCAAAGACAGCCTAAGGCATTGCCAAATTGAGTATATCAAAAGGCACTCAATCCATAAATTCAATTTTGAATTTTCTCTATCCAAAGGTCCACACTCTAAAATAATTTGTCCATAAAGACAAATTCTTACAAAATGATCAAACTAATCATGTATAAATATATTGTTTTCCAAACCAAACCCTAACCAAACTGGAGATGGGGTCACTGCTGTGCTAAAAGCACAGCAGTGACTGTGGTGCCTCTATTTGAAGTGTATTACGACCTTATTTTTATGATCCAAACCGTTAATTTTATAGGATTTGTTGAGTATTTCATGCCTACCAAAAATCATGTTAATCGAATATCAACAACTATATGATCAATAACCAAAAAAATAAATAATAAGTTTTTCTTTTGAGAAATAACATAAACAATATGTAATTCAATCATATAGTTATTGATATCCGATTAATATGATTTTTGGTAAGCATGAAGTACTCAACAAACCCTACAAAATAACAGTTTAAATCATAAAAATAAGGCCATAACACACCTCAAATGGAGACACACAGTCACTGTTGTACTTTTAGCACATCACCCAAACTTCTCTCTCTCGTCTGCACCACGTGGATCTAAACCTTTACAGCGGTGGCGGCAGCACCACCGCTGACGACTAGATCTGGAAGAGATGCAGAACCGACGTTAGCAACCAGTTCTGGAATCACGGCCTCCGGATCTGTTCATTCAGCTGCCGAAACCCTAACTCCAACAAATCTGTTTCATACCACCACCTCCATTGCCGCCAACACCACCACCTCCCTTGATCTCGCTGCCACTGCTCGTTTGATGATAATGAAGCAACAATCTCTAGGGTTTTTACTTTGCTCTCTCTCTCTATATATATATATATATTCGATTCAATCTCACTTGTCTCTACTTCGATTCGTAAGTATCGTAATGAATCCTTCTTCGCTGCTTAGTCCAAGGTCTTTTTCTTCTATGGCGGTAGTGAAGGCCTCTACGCTTCAATTCATCTCTCAATTCTTCCTGCAAAGCCAAGTCTTTCATTATGTATATTCTTCCTCATCAAAACTGAGTATTTGACTATTTATTTGTGTGTTTTTGCATAATTTGGATCATTACATGTGTCGAGATTGAGATAGATGTAAGAGGTGGTTTTAGTGGTTCAGAGCTCTGAAATCAATTTTAGAGGCTAGTGTTCAGAGATGGTCTGAGATCGGCAATGCGATGGTTTAAATTTGTTGGTGATCTATTAGGTGTGTGTGTGTGGAGGGGTAGGTGATCTATTGAAATTTGGAGTAATCTATTGTTCTTGAACAATTTGATGCAAGAACAATGAATCACTCCAAATTTTTAAAGGATTTTAACGAAGTATATATATATATATATTTGAAGTTGAAATTGAGAACCTTTTTGATTTGATCTAGATCAGAGCACAAACTTTATCTAAATTCAGGATCAGATCATCTCAGAATCCACATTTGATTGTTTCAAAACTGATTACTTTGTTAAAATCCTTGTTGAATTTATCACATTTGTTTTGAATCAATTGCTACAAATGGTGAATTCAATTTACATTAAACTCTGTTTTTGCTCTAATCAAAACAATTGCACGTGATGCTGTGTGTAAGAGGAGCTAATTTGAATCTGCTAAATTAATTAGGCCCAATAGCCCAAGATTGGTGGGCCGGATTAATTGCCATCAAACGGGTCGAATTACTCTAAGCCTCGAAAAGGTTCGGATCCACGAACTTAGAGACTTACTCGAGCTCGGACTCGAAAGGGTTTGGATCCACGAACCTAGAGATCCGAAGCACTTGGCTTTGAACGGATTCAGATGCAATCTAGAAGCCGCTCCATTAATGAGTCCCAGAACACTTGCGGGCTCGGAGCTTTCCAGGATCTACGCACCAGAACCATGTGCGTAATGGAGTTCGAATAAAGGACCCGATCCCGAAGACGGTGAGTGGAGATAAATTTACTCTTCGGTTAAACTAGCCTATACCCGGGTCGATATGGCACGACCCCTGGGGGTCCATGAGACTCGGCATTATTTAGTGGCGAGGAGTCCTCTAAGACTACCTCGGCCCTTTGGGATGATTGGGGATCATTGGTTAGGTGTGGCTAAGAAGAAGGGTTCGCCGAGAGGTTGATCTCCTCTTCGGGGTTTTCCTCATCCTCGGAGAGGTCACCTCCTCGGACAAGGTGGTTAGAGAGAATATTCCCCATGTGCCTTGCACATGGGCTCCATCTTACATCATGAGGTGCCTATAAATAGCACCCACTCATAGCTTTACAAGGGATGGATTTTGGAGAGAAAACTCTTGGAAAAGAACTAATTTCCCTTCTCCATATTTTCTGGGCTAAGCATAAACCATATACATCCAAATAGAGGGAATTCTTGTGAAAGAAGAAGAAAAAAAGAGGAAGTTGAGAGAATGAAGGAGGGTTCTGCTCAATTTATAGTGAAAGGAACTTAGGGCTAAGGGAATAGAATAAAAAGAATTAAAATAAAAAGGAAAATAAAGGACAACTTTATGGGAAAGGAAAATGGATGGTTGAACATGGCAGTGGGCTTGCTGCCCACGTTTCCATATATAAAAAATAAAAAAAATGAAAAGGTGAAAGGATGGAATTGGTGGGTTTGGTGGCAAGTCAGGAAACTGTGGCTTGTGTTGCCCACAGTTTGTTTGTTTTGTTTGATAGCCCACGGTTTGTTTGATTGTTTCATTTTTTATTTTTTATTTTTTTTTAAACTTGAATTTTTTTTAGGCTATTTTAGTGTATTTAACGACCCGGGAGTGAGGCGTCACATTTAAATTATTCTTAAAAGAAAATAAATAAAGTAATTAATTAATTATTCAGAATCTACCTAAAATATATAATAGTACAAAAAAAAATATATAGTTTTAAATTAACCCAATTCTATCACTAACAAAGACCTTTAGTTTTAAAACTATTTTTTTTTTTGTACTATTATATATTTTAGGTAGATTCTGAATAATTAATTAATTACTTTATTTATTTTCTTTTAAGAATAATTTAAATATGGATTTTCACAATAGTAATGTTACAAATTCATAAATTTTACTCAAAAAATTACTAATAATTATCAATACAAGATCTAGATTTATTGTACATATGAATTCGGCAAATCTTAATTAAGGGACTGGCTTTTCTCCTGTCCCAAATTGGACTGGAGAGGGTACTGTTGGGCCCATTGGGGCCACTTTTGGATTTCATTTCAATAATCTAAACCGTTCACATTTTAAGATTCGTTGAGTAAATCATCCTTGCAAAAAATCTAGTCAATCAAATAATGACAACCACACATTTGGATCAGTTTGTATAAAAAAAATAAATGATAAGAAAATAAACGATTCAGACAAAATTGATATGAATAAGTAGTTTCCGTTATTCGATTGGCTTGCTTTTTTGCAAGGATGGTATAAAAAATAAAAAATAAATTTTATATATAAAATAAGAGTATATCTACTGAGGCTTTGAAAAGATGCACGCTGAACATATTAATATAAAATTTCATTCCGATCATCTCACACTACTAACGGTCTATTACTTAGATGATCATTAATCATGACAAAGGAATTTATAATACAATTTTAGTAACGAAAATTCCAACAATAATTTATATATGCAAGACACATGCAAGCAATACCCAATTTAACATACTATCGGGTTTTGAACCAAATTTTGTAATTAATAAAATTCAACTAATTTTATTTAATAAAAAAAACATGATAATTCATGAATACAAGTTCTGATACCACATGTAAATAATCTTATGATATTATGCATATAACAACCTTTATAATCTAAAATCGTGAACTATCATGATTTTCACAAATAATAACATAATACGGAAAATAAATAACATATCCAGACCAGTTATGCGAAACCTTCAAGTGATCCAAAATTGATTGAACATAAACCTAATAATAATATTAGTGGGAAAATGTTTCTGTCTCTTGACCCTCTTTAGAATACGTTATATTCAGAATAATTGATAGGTGATCTAAATATACTTTTATAGGTAGAGAGATGACCAATTTCCTAATAAAACTATAATTCCACTTGCCCATCAAAGTAAGAGATTTGAAAACTACTTCATTTATTCACCAATCAGATAATAACTTGTGATTTAAGATATAAAATTATAATCTTATTAAATTTATAATTTATATTGTCGTATCTTATGAGTTACCATAATAACTAAAGAATAATTGGACCCCTTTTTTTCTCACCCCCTTGACCCCCTCTTCACTTGATTGGCTACTTTTTCTTTCTTTCTTTTTTTTTATTCCTTCTCCTCCAATCACCACCTGCCACGTGTCTGTGGGGGATGGTGAGGTGGTGATTGGAGGGGGTCTCAATCATCACCCATAACTAAATAATTAAATGTTAGTCTCCCACACATGCTACTGCTTTCAAATAAATTTCCAGACCATACATGGTTTGTAGATGTTTTTACTCTTTTTTAAAAGCAATATTTATATGTCCATAAAGTCAGTCTATTCCCTAGGTGCTTGGATTTGAAAATTATCAACGAAATTTGTGGGGATATTATAAATTTTTTTATTAAAAATTAACAAAATTACAGGAGTACAAAGTGAATTTTATTTTTATGGAAAAAGTACAATTTTCACACTGTTTGGTTTTAAAGTTTTCAAAAATAGTCTTTAGATTTTTAAATTTTTTATGTTTGTTAGATATTTTTTTGTATTTATTGATTTTTTTTTTAAATTCAAAAATATTTTATCTTTTAAAATATTAAAATGTTTAAAATATTAAAAAACGAGGGATTTAGTGGAAAATCTATTTTGATAGACTTGTACTCTATTTGGTCCATAACATATTCTGCTATCCTAATTGATCCCATAAATTTGAACTTATATTCAAATAGATCATTTTTCCTATATTGGAGGTATTATGTGAACTATTTGACCTTTATAGATTTGAAAAATGTTTGGGACCCTCTTTTGGGAGACCCCTACCACCCCCACAGTGATGTGGATTAATGATGTGTTTGTATTTTTTTTTTCTTTCTCTTTTTTACTTGGACCAATCACAAGTGAGTGGGAGTTGTGGAGGTAATGTTTTGTAAGGGTTTCAATCATTATTGTATAGATTTTTATTATTGTTCTTGACCCAAGGGTGGCCATTGGTCCAGTGGCCCGCCTAACCCATCTAGTCTAACCTAATATTAAGATTTGAAAAAATAATTATTTTGACCATAGGACCAAATTAGACAACAATTTTGTATCCATTTAATATTCGAGTTGGAGTTGAGATAAAGAGTTCTAGTGCAGCTCAATCCGTCACCCCATTTATAAAACGTTAATTATAATTTTATATATATTAGTTATAAAATAAAGTAAAAAAGATAAAAGATTATTTCTTTCTATGTTTCAAATTAAAATATTTATTAAAAATCATATTTATTTCAAATTTGTTAATGTTCCAAATTTAAATAATAAATAAAAAGATTTAAATAATTTAATATCCATTCAAAATGAAAGAAAAAAAAAATAGTTCACATTTATTGAGTTAAGTAGGCGGACTTGAGATTTAATTTTTTTTTTTTTAGAGTCAGACTTGGAATGGTTAGATTAGGTCCGATGTCCAATCGGACTGAGTTTGAGATGACATATGTCCTCTTATTATATAATGCAAGTTCAGCTCGAGATTTGTCCATCCCTCTCTTGACCAGAAATTCAAATTTACCTTATACAACCAAAATTTATCACTATCCATTTTAAATTCCTGCCCCAATTAAAATCTATCAATACCGTCACATGCGTTCCCACCATAACCAAAATTATCTTTTTGTCAAACTCAAATTTTAATTTTTTCACAAATTCAAATATTTTCAATAAAATTTTAGAAAATAAAGAGAAAATAGAGATTAGAAATATGCAAAAAAAAATAAAAATGAAGGAACTCGATGACCACCCCCACCTTGATTTTTTAATAAATTTTCAAAAATTTTCATTATTGTTCAATTTCAAAATTAAAAAAAACAAAATTTGGATCTCTCATCCGTTTTTATGCTAATTGTTAAAATTTAAAATGAGATTTTATCTCCTAGGAGTGAGACTAGACTTATGACTTAAAAATGAGATTTTTTGGGCTCATTTGAGAACTTGACTATTTTAGTTAGCTAAAAAAATTGTGTTTAGAAATCATAATTGATTAAATGATTATGATTTGAATATGATATTTTATCTTTATTAACTATTTTAGTTTATTTTATCTTTATTGGCTATTTTAACTTAGATCTGACTTCGCAAACATGTATTGATTTAAGATGGGAAATACTATGGTGCACGAAGTATACATCATATGCATTTTATAACTTTAAAAAAAATGACAGAATTTTAATTTTCTAAATGATAACTAAAAATATATATATATATACATATATATATAAGAGGGTATGTAATACACCCTTTTTTAAAAATGTGTATATTAGAATTTCCATAAGATTTTCTGATAAGATAAGATTCACCATTCACCTAAACTTTTCATTAATTTCTTCTCAAATCAAATGAAAAAAGCCCGCCAAAAATTCAAAAACAATTGAATAAAATGGGTGTAGAATTTCCCATTTGGTTCATATCTCTCTCGATGGAAGCAGCCTGTGCCTAATTCCTCTCTATCAGCATCCACTACCATTATCCACAAAACCTTCAATAGAACCCATCGCCGCCGCGGTTGAGATCAGCACCGCCGTCGACTGCCACTGCACGACACCGCCGCCATCTCTCTTTCCACCCTTCAGGTATTTTTGTTCAGTACCTGTTTGTTGAAATGCCTAACAGAACCAAACTGGTTTGAGCAATGAAAACATATGCCTTTTGTATTTAAAGGGAACACAACATTGTCAAACTGCTAACCCATATCGGTCTCAAACAATGACGATACCAATGAGGTTCCTATCAAAGATGGGTATTTATAAGTTCCAAATTCAACAAGTTTCCATTATTGTAAGGCTAGTAGATTGTGATGCTTTAGTTGCCACAGGCCTTTCAGAGTTAAGGTCTGTGATTGGAACCACTAGTGCTGTTGGACTGACCCTCAAGTACAATCCCAATTACGATGAACCCGCAATGTTGCAATTTTGTGTCAGAAATCATTGCATCGTGCTTCAATTGTATCACTTGGATTCAATTCCACAGTGCTTAAAGGATTTTCTTGCTGACCCAGAAATTTGTTTTGTGGGTAATGGTGGTTTGAGAAGCAGACTTTCTGATCTGAATTCTCATTATGAAATAGAATGCAAGAGCGGTATTGAAGCGAGTGAGTTGGCTGCTAAGATTCTTAAGAAGCCTAATCTTTTAGGGGTTGGGTTAGCAAGATTAGCCGATGAGGTTGGAATTCCTCGCGTGGAATCACCAAGTTTGGGTAGTTTTGATTGGGGTGCTAAGGTTTTCTCCGATGAACAAATCAAGTATGCTATTCAAGATGTTTATGCATGTTCTCTGATTGGAAGCAAGCTGTTGGGAATGCTTTAAATTTCATCTTCTTCAGGTTTGTTTTTGTCTGGGTTGTGTCTTTTGTTGGTCACTTTTGATGTTTTTATGCTTAGGCTCAATTGTTATTTTGTATTACATGCTTATGTGTCTCTTTGGAATTAGGTGGGTGGTATGTTTTGAAACTCCTAAAGCTGATTGTGCTATTGCACTTATGCTGTGTTACATATAAGATAATTATAGTCATGATCAATGTCTCTTTTTGGTATGAATGAAACATGTTGATCATGATTATGTGCGCGACTGTTTATTTATATGATCATACTATCTATATTAATTGATGTTTAGACATGTTAATTATAGTATGCTACGCTATTGTTATGTGCTTCATAGTTTTTGGAAGAAATACCAAACTAATTACATTAATGGTTCCAAATGTCTACCATTTGGGGTGTTTTGATTCTTCACCATATTCTAAGTGCGCAGACATTTGATTTGCGAACCATTAGTGTCATTGGTTTGTTTGTTTTTTTGTAAAAAATATTCTTGTTTCTTTTGGAACAACATTTAGCAAAGTAACCACTTTAAACATAGATTTCATATTTCCGGGCAACATAATTGCAAATGAGAAACCAAAATGCTTCAGATTAGTTTGCATCTTATGCTCTGATTTTGGTTATAACTTATAGTGGTGTTGCTTATAATTTGAAGTTTTGGTAAAATGAAAGCAAGCTCTGTCTTGATTATGAGGTTGGGTGGTATTTGATTAAAAGGCAAAATGGTATTTGTTATGAAATACAATGGTTGTTTTGGTTATGATAAAATTATTCAATAATCTCTCAAGGCACCACCGTGACATGTATACGTGATACTCTGACTAATATGAAGTGGTACAATCTTTTGTACGAAGGAAATCACAGTGAAATTAGGCATAATTTTTTGTAGTCGAACCGTAAGGTGTCATTAATTTCAAAGCTCACCTATGCGTAGGTTAGTTTCTATATATATTAATACTTTGGTAGAAAACAGGCTTTGCAATGATGAAATAGTATGATCAGTTATGCATTATTATGTACAATTATGAAGAGTTCATAAAATAGTTCACAGCTCATGTGGATCGATGTGCGTGTGCGCATGTGTGTTTGTGTGCGTTCATTACCTGACTATTTTTCAGAGCTCGGACTAGTTGATTTTTGCCCAAAGAACTGGAATAATGTAGCGAATGATCAAACTGAAGAAACTAAGAAAATAAATTTAAAGTTGAATCAATTGTGTAGTAGTGAATGACAAAACAAACAAGGAGTGCAATGCCAAGAAAATCCAAGCTCGGAGGTATATCATGTATGGATACCACACGAAGTGAGATCATTATCCAACCTATATTTTGTTTGAAACATAATAAATATTAATTAATATAAAAGAAAGTAACAGCGGGCTAATCAACATGTGGCACCACAGATGTCCCAACTTGTTAGGAAAGTGAACAAAATGATCAAATACGGAACATCCAGAGTCTGACTTGAATCATAGGGCTCAGTAGAGATCCTTACAAAACACAACTCTCACAACCTCAAAATAATTTGAACCATTTGCGTCATTGTTAGATACAACTCTCAAAACAAATTCAAACACATTAATGATCAATACATCAGTGGGACTCATGGGAGTCTTCTTTTGTAGGGGTCCCAAACATTTTCCGTGACCAAAGTTGAGAATACTAAATCCGCATCCTAAAATTACATGTCTACAAACTTTCCTTTCACATGGAACATAACCCACAAAAAATAAACATAGGAAAAGGAAGGGAAGACTATAAAAAATATTATAAAAAAAAATTATGTATTTTGATCTTTTTCTTTTTCTTCTTTAAGTAGGGGAGGTTTATGGGTTTGTTGAAGAGTTAAAAATGGTAAGACGAAAATAATTTTCGGAATATCATCATAGAAATAAATAAGTCCAAACAAGAAATTTATGGACTCAAACTTGCTATTTACCTGAGTACCCTAGTCCACTTGTGCTAGAACGAATAAAGATATAAACCAGTTATGCATAAATCAATGATATCATGCATCTGATACTTCGACTTTTACTAAACTTTACTTGTGTGTATTTCAATATCAGCTTTCTCTGCGCAGAATTTTTTTTTTAAAAATGTTCAAATTAGTTCTTAACAGTAAGAAAAATCCACATAAAAAATACAAACGACATTGAAGGGAATTTAACAAAAATTGATTTACGGTTTAATAACTAAAACTCGGTATATTTGTTGCCTAGTTTGTAATGAAAATTTCACCTTACCAAAGATCACCTATTGCATCTTTATTTATGAAGACAATGTCTTCCCAATTAGACGGTATAATTATATAAACTATTTTTAATATGTCAAAATTGATTTATTTCATTTTTTTTCATATATATAATTGTTTATTATTTTTTTAATGAATTTTATTAAATATTTTCGATTCAATTCATAATTGCTTGATTTCACAATAAAATAGTGTTATTAATATCATGTAGTAATATCACAACAGCTAATGAGAAAATTATTTTGGAGCAATAGAGACTATATGACTGGATTAGTGAGACGAAAAAAAATATATATATATATATATCTCTACTATCTATTACTATTATAAAAGTGTAAAATGCTTGTTATATTTTTTACTTTTTAAAATTCCAATTTTATTTTCTCAAATTTATTATATTTTCTTAAAGTTATGAAAAGTCTTATATAAACTAATTATCTCTTTATTTTTGAAATTGAACACTCAGAAACGATGTATCTCTTTCCAAAAGTCTTATGTAAATATAAATAAACGGTTTTCCCTTCTTATCAAAAAAAAAAAAAAAAAAAAACAGAGTGAGCCGTTTTCCTATTTTTTACATTGATGATGATTGAAAAACAAAAAATAATTACTCTTTTTTATTTCATGTATCTATTTCTATATTGATATACATAATATTTACAATTATCCATCATGGATCAAATCACAGTCAATAATTTTGGTTGAATCTTAAAGTTGTATGCATTTGTTTGAATTTAGACAGAAGAAAGTGCATGTGTTTTTAAAATAGAGTTTTGTGTTGCATTTTAAAATTTTGCAGAGTATCTTCATACATTTTCTTTTTGTTTAAATTATATTTTATAAACTATAATATTTAATTGGTACTTTAATAATTAAGGTATGATGTCAAAATTTTAAAAAAGAATCACTTTCGTTGGTTTTATTTTTTAAATCTATTTTTTCATTTTTTATATTTTTTCAGTTTTAGTGATTAAAAATACTTAAATTTCTTCATATTTTATATTTAAATTATATTTTTACATGAAATATAATATCTAATAATTTAAATAGAATTAAAAAGTAAAATATTGGTAATTATAAATTCAAACATGTACTAATTTTTTATTATTGTATTTTTTTTATTATTATTATTTAATATTAATAAAAAAATTTCTAAAAAGAATATATAACAAATTATTTTCTAAGTGCATTTAAATTAAGTGAATCTTATCAACTTATATTCAATATATATACATATATGTAATACAAACAAGTAAGTGTCCACAACAAACACTTTCAATAACAAACCATAACTTTGTAAAACATCTTCATCACGACAATAATTGTACCTTTTTTTTCCCTTACAGAAAAAATCGCATTAAGGAAAAATGAATTTTAAAATTCATAACAATATAATATCGCCTCAAACTCTTACTCATCAAAATATTTTTATTACAATGAGTAGGGGTGTTCAAGGATTCGAACTACCCAAAACAATTGACCCAAATCGCCCAACCCAATCCACAACAGGTGATTTCAAAAACTTGTGCGGTCGGCTTCGGTTGAAATCTTGTGTTTTTTTCTAGATTTCAGTCGGAATAGACTTGGTAGACAAAAACCTGATTGATCCGAACCGACTGCATATATGTATTATATATCTATATATCTCTGACAAAGGCCCTATTTGGTAGAGCTTATTTCCAGCTTATTTCAGCTTTTAGCTTAGTTTAAACTATTTTGATGTGTTTGGTTTAACTTAACAATACAGCTTATAGCTTTTTGTAAGTCAAAAATCAACTTATTCTTTGAGTGGGGGAGGAGAAGTTTAATTTATAAGTCAAAAATCAGCTTATGTTCACAGTTATAAATTATAAGCTGTTAAGTTATAAATTATAATCACTTTCCTACAGCTTTACCAAATGGAGCCAAAGATATGAAAAGTTCTGTAACCTTTCATAAATGATGAAGGTTTTTTTTATCTTCTCAAGATTTTATATATTTTCAATATTATTTTTATATATTTTCATTGTTACCTTTCCAAGACAAGAAGTCTTGTCCCTTCCAATTAATCTGACCATTTCTAATCCACAGTGTCTTATTCTCTTCCCAAGACTGACTTTTTTTTTATTATTACTCCTTCCGTCTCAAAATATTAGTCCCTTATTCCATTTTTCATTGTCTCAAAATATTAGTCTCTCTTCAAAAATCAAGTACAAAAATAATATAAATTTCCTATTTTGCCCTTCTTTGAAATTAATAAACAATATAAAAAGTACAATTATGACATTGATATTCCCAAAAAATGTACTATCAAAAGGATAATTTTGAAAAATTAACTTTTTTCAAATGCAATAATTGTACTACCAAAAAAAGTTAGATTCCCTAAAAGGGACCATTATTTTGGGACGGAGAGAGTATTATATTTTGAATTTCGTTCTTAGCCTCTCTCTCTCTCTCTCTCTAACCCTCTGGCACTAGCTTGCATGCTAATTTACTTGTTTTCCTATATTAATTTGTTAATTAATTAGGGTTTTGTTCTTATTCGAACTGTAACTATTTATTTGGACTGTATTATTCTTTCAGACTCTCCGAGTGAGGGCACAATTGTAATAAGTGTGCGTGTGTGTGTGATGTATGTCTTCCAACCCCACGTCTTTCTCCCTTTTATTTACCAGCTTATGATGGTTAGATTAGGGCATGTTTCAATTAGCATACTTATGCTTACATATTTGCATCATTCATCTGTATTGCATGCACCGGGCTCGGCACATCATACTAACTGCATTGTATTTCAATTCCGAGTTGAATACATGTTATCTGTTGCATTTCATATGCCATGTTTATAATAGCCGAGCTTATTATAGTTGCATTTTTGCATGTGTTGCATTAGACATTTCTGTATAGTTAGGATCATGCATTAATTTCTAACATAGCTTCTGTTTTGGCTTGGAGTACTAGGTAAGCTTTTATGCTTTAGCATCCTTGCATGCGTGTGAGTGACTGCCATCATAGCATGCTTACCATAAGGCTATGTGCTTACGTGATATAACTGCCTGAGTGCCTGTGGGTGAAGGTTGGGTTATTTGGACTGGAACAATTCATCGACTGTGAGTTTTAAGTCCACTTGAGAGTGGCAAATTATCTTGTTTTCTAAGCCCACCTGAGGGTGGCAAATTCACATTTTAGCCTACTTGCGAGTAACAAATTGTTTTCAAAACAAACACGAAATGTTTTGTTCTAACTCAGACGACCCAGTCTATACTTGTATGTTGTGCGCATCACGTAGTAAATCTAGGCTAATAACCGGAATAAGAATGCATAATGTTTTCAAAACTCGATATCATGGTTAGTAGAGGCCGATCTTTGATCGGGCGAGCGGGGGTGCTCACGAAGTGACCTTCCCCAATCGTACTTAAGTTCCCGAGTCGAGGCAACTTTGGTGATGACAGACACGTGGCCTTAGGCAACGAGTCAGGGTTTCTTAAATTTTTCAAAATAAAATATTTAGGTAGCGACTCTGTATCTGGCAAAGCAGTCCATGTTTGGCACCTCTTTCAAAAAAATCTGTTTTCAAAAACGATTTGCCGGATTTGGACTCTTTGATGATTTATCAGTCTTGCATTGCACTCTGCGATATTAGATACAGGACCGTGACATTGAGTCATGAACTATAGTGAGCCCAAATGAACAAAATGGGGATTTCCCTCCCGGGACGTTCGGGGACGTCTACAGTTTCTGGCGACTCCGCTGGGGAGTTAGAGAACTTGACTCGAACTTATGATATCTTGTTTTGATTACACTTATGTGTTTCTTTGCATTGCATTTGCATTGGTGCGCCTAGGACACCGTGTTTGCTGTATGCTATTCCTGAGCGGTTTGCTGGAGGCTCGCTTCGAGAAGCGTGTCATAAGGCTAACCGGTTGCGGGCTCTGCCACGATAGGAACACAAACCTCGGTTTTACCGAGGCACCCTTTTTGACCATTCGACCTAGTGCATATTCGGAATTCATAGTGACCATTCCAAACTAGGACAGGTTGCTTACCCGATTATAGGTTGTTTGAAACCGCTGCGTGCGTAGTGAAACCCTAACTCCTGACAAAATAGGACAGGGAAACCTTACCCCTCCATAGGGGTGTTTTCGCTCTCACTTGCTTGTTATGTGCTTTTAGAGTGCGTCTCTACAGGAATGCATGTATCAGTTTGCAAGTCTGGGCATCAGACCTGCGGGCATCAGCATTAGTGTTTTGGGAATCAGTTTACCCGAGGATGTCAGATTTGAGGCAGAACTTGTGGCAGAATTTTGTAGGGGAGGCACAGTCATTCAGCTTTGCTCATTTTGGGTTTTGGTAAAATCAGGCTGAGGTGCCGTCTGTTTTCTCTTTTGCAGGAGGGTAGTCTTGGAACCATAGCTTCAGAAGGCTCCGATATCCCCTAGGTTCATTGGACTCGTGTCAATAGACTTTGTCTGGTCAGAGATTCCGTTTAAGGGCAAATCAGTGTTCCTTCGCCAGAGACGGGGTAAAAAAGGCCAGTCAGGCACAGATCATCAGTTCAACAGTCTTCGGATTAGAAGTCATTATCCATCTCACCTGTGTGCAGTTGGGTTGAGATATCTGCTTTCACTCCAGAGATAGACATACCGGTAGTCCAGATAGATCAGGGCAGTATGGCAGGGATGGAGGAGATGGTGCGCCAACTCCAAGAAAGTATGAAAATCATGCAGCAGGACGCTGTCCGCCAAGCGGAATTTGCCAAACAGCAGGCCGAGGTCATGGCCCAGCAAGCAGAGCTAATCACCAGACTCCAGCAGCAAGCCGGAGCATCAGCTTCACACCAAGCTCCTCCCCCACCAAGAGTTCCAATACCCGGGGAGACGGCGAATGTCCAGAATGTCCAGGAGGATACAGACATCCCAACAGGGCCGGCTCCGCCCCCGATTCTACCTCAACTATCCAAGGTACCTACGCCTATCAATCAACTGGACTCTCCCTTTGAGTTCGAGGTGGACCCTACAACGTTGAAGTTGAGCAAGCTTGAAAAGTTGTTCAAGAAATCTCAGGGTGTGAAGTCCATCCCGGACATTGAGGATGGGTATACCGACGCAGCCATGACGCTGCCGGACAGATTTAAGATGCCACAAATTGACCGTTTTGATGGGTTCGGGGATCCCATGGTGCATCTCCATTTGTTTTCGGACATACTAAGGCTGATGGGCCTCACCAGACTACAGAAGCTTTCATTGTTTGGCCAGACCCTGTCGGGTGTGGCGGCCATCTGGTACGCAAAACTGGAGGAAGATGTCAAGAGGAATTGGGATGAAATGGCCGAGGCTTTTGTCACTCAGTACTCCTATAATACACAGATCGAGACCACAACCTGTGATCTCGAGACGACTAGGCAGGAGCCTAAGGAGAGTTTTTCTGACTTCGTAACCCGGTGGAAGGCCAAGGCCTCAATGATGACCACTAGGCCCACTGACAAAGATCAGATTCGGATGATTGTGTGCAATCTCCAGCCCAAGCTTATGCCGAAAATGATTGTTCTCCCCTTCCCCACCTTTTCAGATTTACACGAGATGGGGGTGAAAATCGAGGACGCTATAAGGCAGGGCCTCATTGACCAGGAGAAGGAGCAGCCCAGGAGGGCGTTTTTCCGCAGTTCGAATGCGACCACCAGTGGTGATACAGCTGCAAGATCTTCTGAAGTGGGCATGGTCACCACCACCACATCAAAAACAGCTACCCCATTCACCGGTGCGTCCGGAAGTAGCTCACAAAAAACCAAATATCCACCTCGAGTCAAGAGGGTTTTTATCCCACTTTATATGCCTTTGTCAAAGGCTCTAGAGGTCTTACTCCGGAAAGGCTATCTGAAACCGTTGGAACAACGGCCTTTACCCGATCCTCTCCCTCCAAAGCATGACCAGACTAAGTACTGTGCCTACCATCAACAAACCGGTCATGACACTGATAGTTGCTTTTGTCTGCGCCATGATGTACAGGATCTGTTTGACAACAGGGTCATCGCCGCACCAATCTTGCAAAGTCTATCGACACTTGATCAGTGAACTTATGGGGGATAATGTGACTATGTGATCGGGGGATGAACCACCTGCGGGTGGCACTCAGTTTACTCCGGATGTGGCGTACGACACGCACAGTTTTGAGCATTTGTGAATGCTGGTTTTTGTGCTTTCTGATTCGGGTATTAAGTCAGTTTTTGTTATGTCATTTAGAGTCTGTCCCGTTATATAGAGTCAGTCTTTTCATACTAAGTCAGTTGGGTCTGTCTTGTTGTATCGAGTCAGTCCTGTTTTGTTAGAGTCGGGTGATCCCGGGGGCATTACCTCGGATATCACTATTTTGTTTTGTGTTTGTTTTTTTTTTTTTTTTCGCTTTCTTTTGAGTCTATTTCCGCCAGGGAGCCAGTTACACCAGAAGATCTAATTGAAACAGCTGTGGTTTTCATGCTTTTGTGCTTGTTTCTGCTTTGAGCCTGTTGTGCCAGTAAACTTGAATGAAACGGCAGTACATTTCACCTGCTCTTTTGTGCCTTGAATTCATTACATTGACCTAAGTTTTTTCAAAAACTCTTTTTGAACACTGCGGTAAAAACAAAGAGGAAGGAATTCCTCAGGATTTGTAAAAATTTAATCAATTGAGAGAAAGAGAGGCATGCTGAGCCCTTTATGAATGAAATCATGCTTGTTAATGTGAGTACTGAGAAGGATCCTGGCTTGATCCAGATTGGTTCTATACTGTCTTCAGCGCGAGCGATTTGTCGCTTTCTTAAAAAATTTCAAAAAATGTTTTGCGCGGTCCTGCGAAGACCTGTGTGGAATCGCTCTTGAGATTGTGCAGCCTAGGATCGCTCTCAGTCTCGAGACTCGACCCCTTGCTTGCCTGTGTGGCCAAACCAGAAGCGCCCCTCGAACTAGGGGCAGGGAAGTCAGATCAAGAAGATCAGATGTCATCAAAAGGAGCTTGCAAAGCTAGATCAGAAGCACCCCTCGAACTAGGGGCAAAAAATCTCAGATGGCTCGAAGAGCCGAAGATGGATCATCCTGCAAATCAATGAAGACTGGCAAGAATGCCAAATCCCAGAAGGGAAGAAAGAAGAGAGCATTGCTGAAGAATAACTGAGTTCCTATCCACAACACTAGGGGCAAATTCAGCCCCCATGGGATGGACTCCTGCATCGTCAATGAACAACAGCCGTTCTCCTAGATTCAGATGGCTTTAAGATCTCAAACCGATCAACGTGGACAAAGCTACACTTTTACCCTTGAGAGGCTCGCTGGGCCGAAAACCCAGAAGGGCGACCCAGGCAAAAGTTAGAGCAAGAAAAAGAAGAAAAAGAACAAGAAAAAAAAAAGAAAAATGCAAAGAATGAAAAAAAAAAAAAAAAAAGAAAGAAAAAAGATAAAAAGAAAAAAGAAGAAGAAAAGAAATGAAAAGAAAAGAAGAACAAAGCTCGCAAGGTTGAAAACCCAGAAAGGGCGGCCTTGGCAAAAGTTAGAGCGTAAAAGGAGAGGTTAATACCCGAGTGTACCTTAACCCTGAACTACATAAGGCTTGATTCCCATCTTGGGATACGTAGGCAACTTCATTCTGAAGTCCAGCCGTAAAACACTTCAAATCCGACTGTGTCCATGTGATGGTTCTAGTCATCTTTGTCTTCTCTGTATCCGAGAGTTCGGTTGTGATCGTCACTCTGAAGACTGATTACAATACGCTGCGGTGCCATTCAAACAAGGGGCAACTTTCTGTTGCCATACAATGTGCTACGGTGCTATTCAGACTAGGGGCAACTTTCCGTTGCCATGCAGTGCTGTTCAGACAAGGGGCAATTTTCCATTTGTTTTGGATCTGAGGTTATGCATCTCAAGAGTAAATTATGCGTCGGTCGAGCAGTGGCCATTTGCAAAAATAGTTGTTGAGAATTTTTAATGAGGTTGACTAATTCTTTCGAAAATTATTTCACTTTTCCAAAACTGGACCATTTTTTAGACCCAAAAAAGGAAAATTTTCAGTGCTCATAATCTAATTCGTATGATTTCAAATCAGAAAATCAAACAAGCGCGTTAATCTAACTCTCATTTTGGTTAAAATTGTTTTAAGCAGAAGCCAAAAACAAAGAATGGTCAAAATAATGAACTAGAGGCACAGTTGAGTCAGGCTTCCTGTCTTTCCCCCGTTGTCAATGCATTTTCCAGAAAGGGCACCATACTTGCCGGAAAGGGCACCCTATTCGCCAAGAAAGGCACAACAGAAGCTAACAGAAAATGGCTGAAAGCTCTCATATCCTTCAAGCAACAAGGTATCAAGCCAAGTGCGAAGAACGAACTAGAATGGGGCAGGATATTCCATTCCCTCATCTGGACAGATCTAATCACGTCCAAACTCCCCAGTAAAGCATCGTCAACCAATGTCAATTGCAGATCTGCTGCACATCTAGCCGCGTCACAACCCCTTTGTAGGGGAGGTTCACTGTTGTGAGCAGAAGAAAGAAAATCTAGCAGAATGCTAGAGGCAAAAGCCCGCAACTTCTTGTTTATCCATCAACCACCCAGGGGAGGGATAAAAATGAGAGATTGAAGAATAGAGAGATGTGCGCTGAGAGAAAAAGCGAGGAAAAAGTTTTGAGAGAAAAATCGAGCTTGAGGGCCGAGTGATGTGAGAATCACAAATGAGAAAGGGTGGGAAATAATACCTAGAGAAACAGGCTCCTTGTGCACGTCTGAGTGTCATGTCTTTTTGTTTTATCTCGATTCTTGTTTCGAGTCGTTTCGAGTGTTACTCGATATATTTAGGTTGTTTACCTTTTGTTTTCTGTTGTTGAGTCGTAGTGCGCTGTGTTCAGTCATAGGCTCAATACCTCGGTCAAGAACTCATCTCTCAATTTCAAAAATAAAATCGTTTTGCGCTCCGAGTGCCGTGCCGTTCTCCACATCTGTGCAAAACAAGATTCGTTCTTTCGTAAAACTGCAGGGTTCAACCCAGGTCGCATGAGAACAGTAAAACCAGGATCTATCTGAAGCTATATAGGTTCCAGACTGCAAAGCAAAAGAAAAAAGGAAAAATGTCGGGTATCTGAGTTTGTTTCAACTTCAGTAAGTTCCGAGATTGCATTCTGTGTGTACCTCTTCAGGTCTTGCCAATGCTCCGAAGTATGAGTGTGCCTCTACCTCAAGCTCAAGATCAAGTCTGCTTCAAGCCAGAATGGCGATCAAGTGCTCTCCCTGAGTACCATTCCCTACCAGAGGCATCTTGGTTGTGTTCGCGATGAGTTCCTAGGAGACCAACTGCGACGGTGGAAACTAAAGTTCGAATGACTATTGCCTAGAACGCAAAGGTTCGGGATTTCTGAGACTAAAGTCTGGTTTAAATTCCCAGAGGCATGTCCTCGGCTTGAAATCTGTATAGAAGCCTCATAGGTTGAGATAGCGTGTATGCACCTCAATTCTGAATACTGAACCAACCTAGTTTGTCACCCCGTTAGAGAATAGGGAAAGTTGTGAATATGATCAGGAAGAAAGGCAGCATCCAAAGTGTTCTACGTGAAGAACCCTTGTCAGTATTTCAGAGCCTTTGTTCTGTCAGTTGAAGGTAAGTGTTCGAAGAGCACAAGGGGAGATCCCCGACAGAGTAGAGCGGTTCATCACCACTCACCCTATGAGGTGCTTTCTAAAGCGCCGCTATGCTTGTTTATTGCATCATGCATTGTATTGCATTGTGCCTCTCAAGTTTCTTTCTCATTCATGCACGATATTGTATGTACGGTTCATTCAAAGAAGTTCCGTTTGAGATCATTTATTTAGTGTATCAATCACACTTCATTCAGTTAGTGTATCAATCACACTTCATTTATTTAGTGTATCAATCACACTTCATTCAGTTAGTGTATCAATCACACTTCATTTATTTAGTGTATCAATCACACTTCATTCAGTTAGTGTATCAATCACACTTCATTTATTTAGTGTATCAATCACACTTCATTCAGTTAGTATATCAATCACACTTCATTTATTTAGTGTATCAATCACACCTCATTCACCTTTAGTGTATCTATCACACTTTCTTCATTCGCTTAGTGTATCAATCACACTTCATTTATTTAGTGTATCAATCACACTCTCTTCACTTAGTGTATCAATCACACTTCTTTCATTTTCTGTATCTATCACACATATTCTCATTTTCTGTATCTATCACATACATCCTCATTTCGTGTATCTATCATGCACATATTCACTTCATTTACTTTAGTGTATCCATCACACTTGTTCACATAGTGCATCTATCACACTTTGTGTTCATTTTTAGTATATCTATCATACTCTGTTCACATAGTGCATCTATCACACTTTGTGTTCATTTTTAGTGTATCAATCACACTTTGTTCACATAGTGCATCTATCACACTTTGTGTTCACCTTCAGTGTATCAATCACACTCTGTTCACATAGTGCATCTATCACACTTTGTGTTCATTTTTAGTGTATCTATCATACTCTATTCACATAGTACATCTATCACACTTTGTGTTCACTTTCAGTGTATCAATCACACTTTGTTCACATAGTGCATCTATCACACTTTGTGTTCACCTTCAGTGTATCAATCACACTCTGTTCACTTAGTGCATCTATCACACTTTGTGTTCGCTTTTAGTGTATCAATCACACTTTGTTCACATAGTGCATCTATCACACTTTGTGTTCACCTTCAGTGTATCAATCACACTCTGTTCACTTAGTGCATCTATCACACTTTGTGTTCGCTTTTAGTGTATCAATCACACTCTATTCACTTAGTGCATCTATCACCCTTTGTGTTCGCTTTTAGTGTATCAATCACACTATGTTCACTTAGTGCATCTATCACACTTTGTGTTCACTTTTAGTGTCTATCACACTTTGCTTCATATAGTGTATCCATCACACTTGCCTCACTTTGTGTATCTATCACACTATGCTCACTTTGTGTATCTATCACGCGTTCACTTTGTGTACCATTACACGCGTTCGCATAGTGTATCTATCACGTATTTGCTTAGTGTATCCATCACACTCGTTTCGCTTTGTGTATCTATCACACTTTGCTTCACTTAGTGTATCTATCGCACATGCTCGCTAAGATTGCATAATCTTCTTACATCATAACTGCATGAAATGTAGTTTCGCCTTGCATTCTTGCTTAAAACTGTCGCATTTATTGTGAATATTTGCTTCGTTACAACTTTATTTACATGATCCTTACTGCATGAAATGTAGTTTCGCCTTGCATTCTCACTTAGAACTGTTGCATCTATTGTGAATATTTGCTTCATTACAGCTTGCTGCTTTGCATGGTCATGAATTACATTCGGTTTTATGCATATCGTTTTGCATTTTGCCCCCTGCTTGCGGGCACATTTCTTCGTTTATCTTGCCCGTTTGTCTAAGTCTTCGGCCTTGTCAAAAATGGGTCGTCTCTGGGCTTTGACATTCACTCCCGTCACTTATGAATTCCAAGTTCTGTCAAAGAGGAGTAACTGTAGACACCCCATTTTTGACCGCCCGTAGAGACTTAGGCACTATTGATGGCCTATTCAGTGGTGCAGGCTATGCTATGCAAAGGTTCAATTTCTGTGGCAAAGGGAGAGTCAAGTCCCAACCTCACACCCCATTTTGGACCAAAGCTATTTTGGATAGATTTTAGACCTTAAAATCCTCTCTTTCAAAACATTTTTGAAATAAAGTTCCTACAATGTTCCGAGGCTCACATTTTGTTAAATGTCGCGCTTTTCGGTAAACCGAGCAAGGACAAAGTGGAAATAAATGAAAGATAGATGAAATCTTTGAAAAATCTTTCAAAGCACCTTACTTATGGGTTTGGAGTTGAAGAAAAGAAGAGAAGAGGGAAGAAACTAGTTTGGGAGAAGTTCAGCATGAATCCGAGTAGGAGAGAGTCGAGCAGCCCTTGCTGAATCGGACTTATTCATTTGTATACTTGGATTCTAGCTATGAGGCCACCACCGTTGGAAATCTTACTTCCGGGGCTTCATTTTTCACTCAAGAATCTCCTAAAACCAATTCCGGACGGGGGAGATATGATTGGTTGAAGTAGGGCATCAATCCGGTTGGACCGAGTCTGCGCGGCTTCACCAAAACAGGCATAACTTTTTGCACAGGAGGAATTTTAATGCAAGGTTTGCTCCATTGGAAAGCTAACTTCTGGGGTTTCAATTTGGACACCTCGTCGACCACTTTTGGACTTCCCAATCACTGGCCGACCACCTTTCTTTCCGGTAGACCAATTTTTGTCCTGAAAAACCAGAAAAAGTAGCAGGCCGACCAGAAAAGGTAGTCGGCCGACCACCTGAACCCTTTGAACTGGTCGGCCGACCAGGAAAAGTGGTCGGCCGACCACTTGAACTGGTCGGCCAGTTTTCTCTTTTTTTGTCTCATTAAGTTGAAGCCAGCTGTGCCAGTTGGAAGCCTCAGAATGCATCCTCCATACACGTGTATGAAGGATGTTTAAGCTTGGTTTTTAGCTTCCTTAAGAAGCTTTAGAGCCTCTCCTCTATAAAGGAGGGGCTGAGCTTCCATTGCAATGGTTGAATCCTTTGGTTAAGGCATACATACACCCTCCTCCATAACTCTCTATTCCAAGCATCAAAACCCCATTATTCTTGGCCATTTTACACTACACCTCATAACCTACCACCTCCACCATCCATTCAAGCATCTTGGAGGTCATTTGCAGAGCTTGATGAGTCACATTCTTGGTCTAGAAATTGCTGAGGGTCGGCTCTACAAGGGTAAGCCTCTATTTCCCCCATTTTTGCATTATTTTGCTCCATAGTTTAGCCTTATTTGCAAGCATTTTTGGACTTCGACATAAACTATAAAAAGTCTTGTTTTGATCTTCTAAACATGTTTGTTTAAGGACTCTTTTCTGTTTGGGGTCATCTTCCCCTTTGCATGCTTCATTTCCTCATGTTTTGAGCTATGCATTAGAGCACTTGCATTGGCCTTGGTTTGGCCTCTTAGCCACTGAAATCCAATGGATTTTCAGTGGCTTAGATGTGTCTTTAAGCCTCAAAATCAGAGAGGGGTGACCCTCTCACCCCTTGTTCTCTTTACTAGTATTGTTGGCCTTCCAAAGGGACTCTTTTTTGCATGCATTGAAGTCATGTTTCAGGCCTCATTTTGTGAGTTTTAAGGTCTGCCTAAGCTCTTTCAAGAGCCCATTTTTCCATATTTTATATCTATGATGCATGTGTAGAGCAATCCCATTCAAGGCCTTTCAAAGGGACCTTTCTTTGCATGTTTCCTAGACTGATTTCAGGATCTATTTGGTGGGTTTTAGGGCTGTCATAACTAATTTCCAGAGGTGGTTTTTCCCTTTTGTTTGTCTATCATATAGGTGTAGAATACCCCCTTGCATGGCCTTCCAAAGGAGCCCCTCATTTTTGCATGCATTGACTGAGTTTCAGTGGGTATTTGGGCATATTTTGGCATGAAATGCTTCTATTTTTGGTTGGTTTGGTGAGCCTTCATATGCTTCATATAGTTGTAGAACAACTAATGGTTCACTAGCTTTCTTTGCATGCTTTGTGGACCCTTGATGTTAGCACTTTTTGGCCATGCCTTAAACTGATAATGTGCTTATTTTGGACTACCCTAGCTCTGTTTTTAGGTCTCATGGTCGAATGATGTTTGTTTTGCATGCTTGTAGTTCAATACCCATGCTTAACTTTGAGTTTTAAGGTTCATTCCATGCATATACTGACGTATTTCCTTGTTTTGGAGCCATCACACATCACATTTCAGAGCTTGTTTGAATGCCATATTGCCATGTTTTGTACTCTTTAAATGCGCTTGAGAGTCGCGCTTGTATGCCTCATTTACCGACCATTGAATGAGCTCCATTTCTTTGCATTCCGAGCCATCATTTTAGGCCATTTCCCCACTGTTTCATACCTGCCTAGGGTCTGTTTGGGGTTGGTTTTGCCATTGGTGCATCGCTTTGGGTACCTCTAGAGTAACGCACTTCACTAGTTTCGGTACCCGGGCCCCCTAGCTTGCATTGTGTGCCATATTTGCATATTTCGGAACCATCGTTTGTGCCATTTCAGAGTTGCCTCATGTGTCATTCTATTCCATACTTCATCCTCTGCCATGCTTAGTTAGAGTTGCATGTTATGCCTTAGGATCGGTCCTTTGCATCCGTGCATGTTTGCATGTGTTTCGGTCGTCTCATTTCCATCATATGGCCACTGATGTGAGTGTGGCTGAGGTCCACTCATATTGGTGTAAGTCCATCTTGCATTGTGTATGCCATTTTAGTCCCTAGCATTGCGTATGCTAGGTTGCATTTTAGAGCATTGTGTAGGTCATGTTACATCGAGCATTGTGTATACCATTTTAGTCCATAGTATTGCGTATGCTAGGTTGCATGTTAGTTGCATTGTGTATGCCATCTCATTGCATTGTTTTTGGGATAGGAGTTAGCCCAAGCATGGGAAACGAGGGACGTTTCGTCCTCCAAGTGACAGAACGTGTCTCAATTTCCGGTCGCCGACACTCCGGATTACCCATGATGGAGTCTAGGCCTTGTTGTGTTTTCATGTGCATTCATATCACATCGAGTCGTGCATTTCGACTCCTTGGCTATCATGTATCGAGATGCGTGATTGGTGGCACGAGGATCAAGGCGTGTATACATATGTGAAAATACTTTGCCATGCCCCTTTCTTGCTCTCTGTTGCAGTAAATCAGAAATCAACAGCCTTCTGGAGCTTCGCACAGCATTCCGGGATTAAGTGTAAACAGAGGCGAATCGGGGCATCGCAATGGATTTCCGCGCGAGGCAACTAAAGCATGCATTATTCATCATTCGGAACAGAGCTGAGGCGGTCCATAGCTTGCATGCTAATTTACTTGCTTTCCTAGATTAATTTATTAATTAATTAGGGTTTTGTTCTTATTCGGACTGTAACTATTTATTTGGACTGTATTATTCTTTCGGACCCTCCGAGTGAGGGCACAATTGTAATAAGTGTGTGTGTGTGTGTGATGTATGTCTTCCAACCCCACGTCTTTCTCCCTTTTATTTACCAGCTTATGATGGTTAGATTAGGGCATGTTTCAATTAGCATACTTATGCTTGCATATTTGCATCATTCATCTGTATTGCATGCACCGGGCTCGGCACATCATACTAACTGCATTGTATTTCAATTTCGAGTTGAATACATGTTATTTGTTGCATTTCATATGCCATGTTTAGAATAGCCGAGCCTATTATAGTTGCATTTTTGCATGTGTTGCATTAGGCATTTCTGTATAGTTAGGATCATGCATTAATTTCTAACATAGCTTCTGTTTTGGCTTGGAGTACTAGGTAAGCTTTTATGCTTTCGCATCCTTGCATGCGTGTGAGTGATTGCCATGATAGCATGTTTACCATGAGGCTATGTGCTTACGTGATATAACTGCCTGAGTGCCTATGGGTGAAGGTTGGGTTATTTGGACTGGAACAATTCATCGACTGTGAGTTTTAAGTCCACTTGAGAGTGGCAAATCATCTTATTTTCTAAGCCCACCTGAGGGTGGCAAATCCACATTTTAGCCTACTTGCGAGTAACAAATTGTTTTCAAAACAAACACGAAATGTTTTGTTCCAACTCAGACGACCTAGTCTATACTTGTATGCTGTGCGTATCACGTAGTAAATCTAGGCTAATAACCGGAATAAGAATGCATAATGTTTTCAAAACTCGATATCATGGTTAGTAGAGGCCGATCTTTGATCGGGCGAACGGGGGTGCTCACAAAGTGACCTTCCCCAATCGTACTCAAGTTCCCGAGCTGAGGCAACTTTGGTGATGACGGACACGTGGCCTTAGGCAACGAGTCAGGGTTTCCTAAATTTCCCAAAATAAAATATTTAGGTGGCGACTTTGTATCTGGCAAAGCAGTCCATGTTTGGCACTTCTTTCAAAAAAATCTGTTTTCAAAAACGATTTGCCGGATTTGGACTCTTTGATGATTTATCGATCTTGCATTGCACTCTACGAGATTAGATACAGGACCGTGACATTGAGTCATGAACTGTAGTGAGCCCAAATGAACAAAACGGGGATTTCCCTCCCGGGACGTTCGAGGACGTCTACAGCATTGAGAAAAGAATGTTGAGAAATAAGTTTCCATGGAATGGTTTTGGGGTAAATACGTTGGTAAGTCTTGATAGGTGGTGTAAATGATATTGAATAAGTTGGCCTGAGAGTCCGGGGTGAAAGACTGAAAACCCGCGCGGATAGGTGTCGAGCCTTCCGGTTAATACCAGTAAAAATAACAATTTGATAGTACTTGTATAGTCTACATGCAGACACCGACTTAGGGATTACCAGAGTCGTATTTACTGCCCTTGAAATAAATTGTTAAATTTTGAACAATTGAAATTGCATAACATCATTGAGCATGATGGTTTTCAAAAGATGAAAATGTGATTTACTTTCAAAAAGGGATATAACATGACATGTGCATTTCATCTCTTGAGAGTTGAATAAAATGTATATACTTTGTTAAGGATTTCTTACTAGGCTTTATGCTCACCCTACGGGATTTTTGTGCAGGAAAAGATGTAGTGATTCCACCTAACTAAAGGCGAGAAAATATGTGTTGAGAGTACAAGGCTCTCACTTTGTTATAACTCTGTTTGTAAGCCAAAGGTTGTATTTGTGTGAGTTTGAATAACCATTTTGTGTAACTAGACCTAAGCCTTGGAAACTTGTAAACCCTTGGGGGTATTTATTTGTTTATGTTATTTTGATTTGAAGTGAATGTACTATCGCCTAAAGACTATTTGTTTCATGTAATGCAAGTGTAGGGATTTATTTTCAGTTTTACTTTAAAGAACCATGGTTAACGTAATTATCATTTGGGTATAAAAATTGGGGCGTTACATCTATCGTGCACGATAACGTTGTACAGTATCATCCAATCATGTAACCTCATTCACAAATTCTTCTAGGACTGCAACCTTATCCACCAACTTTGGCAAAACTTGTCTACCACGAGCACATGTAGGTGGATCGTACCAGGAAAAGAAACCACAAGCCCCATTTTTCTGTAAATGCAAGCAAACATAAACAGAGTTGACCAAGTGTTCATGTAATTTTTCTATAAAATTGTTATCTTCTTCAAATTCTTGATATTTTTTTGTTCTTCATTTCCTATAAATACTGAAAAATTGCTAACTAACTTTATTGAAAAAGTGTATAAACTTACTCCATAATTTGAACAACCCAAAAACCTCTTAGCAAGATTAGCATGAGTCCACGAAGTTCTGATGTTTGCTCTTAACGCACAGCTGCAACGAGTGTAATAACCCCGACCTTTGATTAATGCTAAATCATGATTAATTATGCCTAATAGCAATTTAGAAGGAATCTGAAATTAATTTGTATTTGAATTGCGTTAATTATGTGTTTCTATCTGGTTGCGTTATAATGATCTGTTCATGTCTTTGACTTTAAACTGCGAATTGGAAGCCTTATCGGCGTTCGAATCAGAAATTGACTTGATTTATGTGCTAGTTAAGATTTATAGAATTTTATGGTAGGTTCAATTAAAATTCAGTTCGGAACGATTAAATTAGATTAAATCATGTTAATTTACACTTGTTTGAGTTATTACACAAATGCCACTTAGTGGCTTGTTTGAAGACCAACTTCATTACACTTAGAAACATCTCTCCTTAGCCATTTTTCTTGTCAAAACCGTGGGTTAGAGGGAGAGTGAGAGAAACTTGACTTCATCAAGAGTTTTGGCTTGGAACTTAGGAGAATTGAGGAGGCTCGGCAAATTTGAGCTCCTGGACTTGGAATTCAAGGCTTAAGGTAGGAGATTTCCCTTTCAATTATGAATTTAAGATTAATTCATGCATGGTTCATGAGACACTAGTAATCTAAGTCTAGAATGGGGTTAAAATGTTGAATTGAGAATTAATTCATGCATGCATGCATAAATTTCCATGCTTTGGGTTTGAATTCTAAGATTTCTTCCATGCATGTGTTAATTTCACTCTCATTATGGTCATGCATCTTATTGTCCATCAAATTGTCTAGTTTGATCATGTTTTGGAGGGTTTGGTTTCAAGGAGATTCTTGCATGATACATTTAAGTTTTGTTCTTGAAATTTTATTTGAAATTGTGTTCAAGTGACTCATCCTTGGGCTTTGATTTTACAAATTGATCTTTGAAACACCTTATACTATGAGTTTACAAGAGTCTTCCAGAAAATTAGCCCAAAAGGATCGAAATGGATGCTTTAAAAGTTGAGTTTTGAGCTTGAGGTTCAAATCTGGGAATTCCAGATTTTGGACTCACGATCGAGCGGGGAACTCCATGCTCGAGCGTACACACTGAGTTCATGCAGTCCGCTCAAGCGTGTAGAGTAACGTTCGAGCGTGAAATGCGTGTATCCAGTACTTTTCACATGTTTACAGTCCACTCGAGCGGGGAAATGCACGCTCGAGCGAGTACTTGTGTCTCACGCTCGAGCGGGTATTGAGCGCCCATCGAGCATGAATTTTATGCATCCAGTACTTTTACTGTAGTTTACAGTCTGCTCGAGCGAAGTAATACACGCTCGAGCGGATCCCTTTTGTCTGCATGTCCGCTCGAGCGGAGAAAGCCACGCTCGAGCGGGACCCCTGTTTCAGCAAAATTTTGAAAAGTATCTTAAAGTGCATCTTTGCATCCTCATTCCATCCTAGGCATTCCTAGGCCATGTCTAAGACTCTATAGTGAGGATTTAAGGTCAGAAACACACTAAGAACTAACGACATAAGTTTTGTGCAATTAGAACATATGTTTCAAGTGTGTGTCCGTTATTTGTTATATAGGTCACGTGCCGCTTGTTGTGTGATCAATCTGCTCTGTCTGTCTGTCTCCAAGCCCACTGTGAGTAATAACTTAGTAAAGTTATGTTCAACCATAGTTATTTTTTGTGTGATAAAATAAGATCTGTTTTCTGAAATAACATGTTATGTACAATGAATGATTGTCTAATTTCCGTTATGTATTCGTGACATCCTTAGCATCATGTGAAATTTGTTCTCTGTACCCGGGTCCAGAGGTTCCTTCATGGAACTGACAAGCTATCTGTGCCCGGCTGGAGGTTCCTAATCGGAACTGACAAGTTCACAAGTTCCCAGTCCGGAGGTTCCTTTACGGAACTGACAAGTTATCCTCACCCGGCCGGAGGTTCCTCTATAGAACTGACAAGTATGGTCTAAGATGCTTTGTAATTAATCTGTTAGCGCTATCGGATGGACTATGTATGATCGAACATGACTTATGATTTCTGTATATGATCTGGACAAATTATGAATTTGATATGTAACTGGAATATGGTTTCTGAATCTGTACGGACTCATTCATATAATCCCTTTACTCTGTTATTATTCACTGGACTTTCGCTCACAGTTTATATTATGTATGTAGGTGAGCCGGCACATGACCAGGGCCAGAGTTGATGACCTTCTGTTCTGTTTTTGTCAGCCAACCGTTGTGCCTCCCAAGGACGTTCCGATCGAAGTCTAATGCCATGGCTGTTTGTGTATATCATGCTAGTCTTTGTATTGGCACTGTTAAGTCGGACCTTGGGAAGTTCACTTCTGTAAATATTATGTAAATATTGTGTATCTGAACTGGCATGTTTATGTACATATAAATAAGTTTTAAAATGTTCTGCCCCGTATACGTTATCACAGCTCATTGGACCTTGTCTATTTTGTATTATTGCTTCCGCAGCCCCTTATTATTTGCTAATCTATTCAGATGTCTTTGGTAATCGACGGATTACTGGCCGGTTACGGTGCTAAACCTACAGGGGCGAGTTTGGGTCGTGACAACGAGTTAACTCACCCCAACTGTTCCCATCCTAGTTATTACCTTCACTCATTTCTGTCTTTCAGTTTGTTTTTTGTCTCCCCTATCTCCTCCTTTGATGGAATAGAAACAATAAGTGTGCACCGACAATAGAGAGAAAAAGAAAGTCAAAAACGAATAAACAACAAGCCATTCATATGATGCTTAACAATGGAGACCAAAAAAAAAAAAAAAAACAATAAACAACCAAAAAAAATCGATTTCTTACCTGTATCTCAGAGTCCAAAACTTTTTGGAAAATCAACCATGAACTTCGTGCCTTCCTTCACTGCGTGGCTTCAATAGCAGGTTGAATCACCAATTGCACTAGGTGGAGTGAATGGATGATGCCCTGTCTTTTACCCTAAATCATGAGGATTAGGGCTTTCTTGCAACATTTTGGCGCTCAAATCAATCATCCGTTAACTAATAAAGACAGAGATGGACGGGAGATCGGATTGCAATATGGGTGGAAGGCTAGGGTTTAAATTGTCGAAATTGAAAACCTGGGGTTTTTAATTGAAAAATGCGCGAAACCCTGGGATTTTTTTTTTTATTTATAATTGACCCTTTTTAAAATTTTGTATGTTGTTTAGTTTTATTTTAATATAACTGTTTTACAACTTTTCTTTTTTAAAAAATTGTATATATTTAGAGAGAAAGAGAGACAACCTTACTAGACGCGTTGTTTGGATCTGTGGCGCTACCACTGGTCCCACTACGATGATCTAAATTGTTTATTATTTAGGCCACAGTGTTTAAATCATCCATGAAAAAATTATAACAATTTGATAGCCGTTGCGTTGTTAATTTATGACATTTATTTGTAAAAAAGTGAATGATAAATATTATTTGAAAACTATACTATTCATTTTTTGAGAGACAAATGCAGTAAACTATTGTAGCTATGATTACCAGGTTGATCTGATTTTTTTATAGGATGATCTACACATTGTGATCTAAAAAATAAACGGTTCGAATCATCAACTTGGTACTTGTGGTGGGCCTATTTATCTGAATAACACTGTCGAGTCCGAAGAGAATTTGCTTCTTATATGTAGGTTAGGTTTCTCTTATAGTTACATCTCAATTTAAGAGAACTTGAGGGGTTTGTTGGACCCATCACATGTCACATTTTGATGATTCAAACCGTTCAATTTATAAAACTCTCAGGGCCCATGTGTTTTTATAGGGTGGGTGAGATTGTTATTGTGGAGATTGATAGTGAAGAGACTATTGGCGTTATGTGATTGAGTGAGGGAATTAAAAAAAAAAAATTGCATTTGTTTGATGACTACCAAACTAGTAACAATTTTTGTTTGTTTCGTTATTCTATGACGAAATTAACTATATGAAATTTCATAAATACCTTGGTGTTTGTGATATATTTTAATATTAAAAATTATATTTTATAAACATATATATATATATATATATATTGGTACTAGATTATTTTTTGTTGATATATTTGTTTCGGCTATACTTTTATATTTTAATATTAGAATGAAGGAGAAAGTTATTTCATCTCTAATCCATGGATTGGATTTTAATACCACATTTCCTATGGGATTGTTACATCCACATCAAGTTCAATAAATTTTGAATTAAATTATAACCAAAAAGTTATTTTTATTTTGAGCTAAATTATAACCAAAAAGTTTTTTTTTTTTATTTTATCTAGCATTTTTGTATAAACACCTCTATCAGACTCTCTATTCTAAAATTTAATTTTATAAAATATGTATTTTTATTATCTATTGGATTATGCAAATAACCCTACCCAAAGAAGCTTCTAGAAGGTTATAGTAGGTTCTTTCCATATTCCTCAAAATAATATTAATGGTGCACAACTGGTTATCCGGCAAGATGTCCTATAATAAATGATAAAATATTATATTTCATATTCAAAAAAAAAATATTGGTGTAGCAGCCGGTCATCCAACAGGATGATCTGCAGTATATTCAGTTACTCTTAAGAATAAATGATAAAATATTATATAACCTGTGAACAGTGTATCGCTCTATGTAGTGATTTACTGTAGCAATACCAAATTTAATTTTGGTGTAGCGATATTGATGGAGGATTGATTTTGCACTTTACTAAGCAAATTTTGTCCTAAAATGATAATAGCCAGCCTAATGTGGATGTTGTCCCCTTAGAGCATTCGTATCAGCCTTAACAAATTTTGAGTTAAATTATAACCAAAAATCTACTTTTGTTATTTTGGTTAGCATTTTTTATATATACACTTCATCAGCTTCTCTATTCTAAAATTTGATCTTATAAAATATTCATTTTGTATTGTTAAAAGTAGTCAGAAGTTGCTAATTTCGTATTGTTAATATATATATATATATGTGCAATTTCGTATTCCTTCAAAAAAAATGTGTGCCCAAGTTGTCCGGCCGAACATTCAAAGCTATATTCCAAATAAAGCTATATTGGACATTCGGCAGGACACCGAGGTTGTTTCTATATTGTTACTATATCTATGTAATTTCATATTCCAAATAAAAAAAAATATGCATAAAAAAAAATAATGATGGTGTAGCAGCCGGTTAGGATGACCGGCAAGATGCTCGTATTTCATATTCTAAAATATATATGTATACATATATGGGGCAGAAGTCAGCCGTCCAGCAAGATGTCTGGCTAGACGTCTGGTCACTCTTAAGAACAAATGATAAAATATTGTACAACTTGTGAACAATGCATCGCTACATTTAGCGATTTATTATAGCAATGCCAAATTTAATTTTGGTGTAACGAGACTGATAAAGGAGTAATTTTGCACCTTACTAAGCAAAGTTTATCCTAAAACCATAATAGCCAGCTTGATTTGAATACTCTTACTAGAGAGTATTTCTAATCCCATGGGACTGTTAATCTCATAGTCATTTCTCTACACAAACATAATTTTCATAAACTCCACCTCACCACTAATCTAATCCATTCCTCTATCACTCAAAACAAACCGGGTCTTAATATATATTATCCAAGAAAAAAAATTAAGAGGTTATTTGGTATGATCTAAATAAGTGTACTTTTTAATTTTTTACAAAATAATATACAAAAAGTAGAGAAACGATGTGACTCAAATAAGTACACTTATTTAGGAGATGTCAAACAAATTAAGTCGATCCAATAATCGTAATATTTTTTTTTTATCGTTTTTACCACTAAAAAATGAATTATCTAATTTCAAATTATATTGATCCACAATAAATTATAATTTAACATTAAAATAGATCATAAATATCACAAACCTCTTAAATGTGACATATGCACACACCTCTAGTCTGAAAATGTTCCAACAAACACTCCGTGGACTAAACCGTGTGTTTGTTTGGAGGGATTGAGCCATGGGATAGGACTAATAGTCCATTTGGACTAATAATCCGTTGTTTGGTTTAAAATTTTTGTACCGGTCGGACTATTAATTCCAAATCTGTTAGACTGTTGTATCCCATGAGGGGGTGTGGGACACAAATCATGGGATAACTCATCCCATGGGAATTAAGTAATGAAATTATATTTTTGACCCTCTATTATTTAATATATTTTTAAAAATAAAATTTATTTATTAAATTATTTATACTATTATAGTTAAGAAATTATTTATACTTAATAAAATTATTTATTAGATTATTTATACTTTATTAAATTATTTTATTTTAATAATATGGTATTAATTATACTTAGTAAAAAAAATAAAATTTAAAAATCTGAACTACAAATTAAAATAAATTTATGTAATTTTTATTAGTATTCTATTTATTTAATTTTTTAAAAGTTCTAGGAAAAAATAAAATAAAATTTATAATTTAGATTTAATATTCCTATTACTTAGTAAATAATTCAAAAGGACAAAATAATCTTTTGAGCATTTATCCTTCTCCATAATATCCCAAACAAATATAGGATTTAATAGAATAGTCTAATTCAGACATCTAATCCCATGACTAAATAAACATGGGATACAAATCTAGGACTAACAGTCCAAGGATAATATATCCCAGGACTAACAGTCTGGTGGATTTCAAATAGTCCCCAAACTATTTGGTTAGACTGGATTTGTATCTAATGTTTATTTAGTTATGAGATTAGATGTCAGGAAATAACTATTTGATTGGAAAGGATATAAATCCTATGTTTGTTTGGAATATTATGGAAAAGGATAAATGTTCAGATGACTATTTTACCATTTTCAATTATTTATTAAGTAATGGTAATATTAAACATATCTCTAATATTTTAATTATTTTTAACTAGATTAAATAAAAATTTATTTTATTTTAGTTTTTACACAATTAAATAAATTTATATTTTAAAAATAAAATAAATAAAATATCAATAAAAATATGTCATTTTTTAAATTAAAAATTTAAATAAATTTATTTTAAAAAATAATAATAATGAAATAATGAAATTAAATAAAAAAATCTATTAAAATTTAAATAATGAAATTAAATAAAATACAAACAAAATTTTAAAATAAAACATCAATAAAATATCTATAAAAAATTATTTTAAAAAATTAAATAAATAAAATATCAATAAAATTAAAAAAATTATTTTATTTTTAAATTGAGACATTTAAATTTTAATAAATATAATATATAATTAAATAGTAAATGGTCAAAATGATCATTTCATCACCTAATCTCATATCCACCATTATCCCTTCATTTGTGTCTCACCCTCATGGGATATAATAGTCCCACAAATTTGAGATTAATAGTCCGGAGGGACTAATAATCTGGTATAAAAAATTTAAACCAAGCAACAGATTATTAATTTAAATAGACTATTAATCCAATCCCCACTTCAATCCCTCCAAACAAACACCATTCAAGAATTTGGAGCGTATTATTGACTGAGATTTTGATGGAATTAAATAAACACCATTCAAAAAATTTATAAAGACTAAAAATTATAAAGAATTATACTACTGGTGTTTTGATTTTTAAAGCCACTTTATAAAGACTAAAGGAAAAAGGTCTCCTTTCTACTCTAAAATGAATAATTGGAGAGAGAGAGAGAGAGCCTTTGCTTCAGTCC
This sequence comes from Camellia japonica, assembly GCA_030407325.1. Classification (NCBI taxonomy): domain Eukaryota; kingdom Viridiplantae; phylum Streptophyta; class Magnoliopsida; order Ericales; family Theaceae; genus Camellia; species Camellia japonica. Next base: position 49,587 of record JAPPVO010002348.1, read on the forward strand.
TAAGAATTGGAGAGGGAGATCATTTGCTTCCGTCCTAAGAATTGGAAATGTATATTATTTGTTTGGTTTGTATACTCAGCTTAATTAATAGAATAATATTACACATTATAAAATATATATTGTGAAAAAAATTATGAACCTAATTTAAGAATAATCACATAACAATAATAAACACTACAAATTAATTCAATAGTAAAACAAATTTATGAAAATTTTTTATAAAAAAAAAATTTCATGATACCTAACATCATTGAGGTGAAATAGGGTTTGACCTTTAGGTGGGTTGAGGGTTGCTGCTGTGCTTATGGCACAGTAACACTACTATGAGGCCTTGTAAAGGAATTTTTTGAGTATATTTTGAGAATCTGAATTGTCATATTGTAAGATTTGTCGAGTATATCATATATATATATATAATTAAGTTAATCAGACATTTGTAACGCAATGATCAAGTCCTAATTGTTTTTAAAAAATTATTGAAATCATGTTAACCATTTATTTTTTAAAAAAGAAATGTACTCTTATTAAGAGGCTACAGATGTCCAATTTATTTGATTTTTTGTATGGATGATTTATTCGACTAATCTTATAATATGAACGGTTCAAATAATCGAAAAAGACTCGGGACATGGCCTCAATAAACCTCACAACAGTCTACTGTGCTTTATGGCAGGAACCCCCAACTCCCTTTAGGATAAAATAAAATTTAAAATTTTAATTTTATCAAATTTAAATCTTAATCTTTTAATTTTTTTTAATCTAAATCATTTTCTTATTTTCATTAATTAAAATTGACAAAAAAAATTATATTTAATTACTAAATTCAACAAAAAATAATATTAAAACTTAATATGTTGCTGACCATATCAATAATAAATCTGATCCACATAATTCAAATTATGAGTATTTTTTTTCTAAGTTTATAGCATTGTTGAATTTCTGCTCCTGTAGTCTTTCTCCACTATAAACAGTAATATTACAAATCCAGAAATTGTACTCAAAAAATTATTAATAAATATCAATATAGGATCTAGATTCATTGTACATATGAATTCGACAAATCTTAATTAAGAGACCGGCTTTTTCTCCAGTCCCAAATCAAACTGGAAATGGTATCGTTGGGCCCATTGGGCCCACTTTTGGGTGTCATTTCAATAATTTGAACCGTTCATATTTTAAGATTCGTCGAGTAAATCATCATTGCAAAAAATCTAGTCAATTGGATAACGGCAATCTCGTATTTGGATCAGTTTTGTATAAAATAAATAAATGGTAAGAAAATAAACGATTTATACAAAATTGATATGAACAAGTAGTTTTCCGTTATCCAATTGACTTGATTTTTTGTAAGGATGTTA